>CADDXX010000531.1:133586-182755 GCA_902810485.1 Alauda arvensis
GGGGGGGAGGGGTAGTCCCAGCTTGCTTCCCAGAGAGAGAGGGACCAATTTGGGAGGTTTCCCCCCAGATTTTGCCCTAAACCAGGACACAGTACTATCCCAAACTACTAGGAGGTTRTGATAGCTCAGCTATCCAAATAGTTGTGCACAAGGCCAAATCTTGTACACTGATCAAAAATCATTATTTCAGATTGTTAAAAGCTATCTGCCTGCTTCTTGGAGAAAATTTTTATAATTCTGAGTTAATCTTTTGGGAAAACCATCGCTAGGTATCATTTCATGAGGAATAAGTTTAAAGCTTTTCAGACAAAAGGCCTTTAAAGTAACAGGAGCAACAAAAACCATATGATATTCAGAAACATATTCCTTGTGGTTAGCAGAATAAATCTGTGGCACATCTGACTTTTCCAAAAGAAACTGTGAAGATGTATTTTAGAATAGGACATTGAAAATTTTGGTTGTTTGATAATAAATTAACAAACTGTCTGGAGTGTCTACAACCACTGTTTTTTCCAGGTAAGAAATAATACGAAGTAACTGTGAAGCTGTTTTTCTTCCTTCCCTCTTGTGCTATATGATTCCCAAGGAACATTCTGTTTATGTCAGAGAAAGTAAAGAGTACTGGGGACACTGGATAATAACCTCATTTAGATGACCAACATGAGGACATCAGTTTCTAAGCAGTCTGTGGTAGTCAGGATCATGAAAATTTTAATTCATAGAATTGCTAAGGRCAGAGTTTAATTAATGCATTGAATGAATATCTCATCTGATTACTTCTTTTGCAGTGACAGYAGGGAGGAGTTGCTTCCCYTTCAAGGTAATTTCTTCTCCTTATAGTGAAGACTTTTCAGYCTTTGCTTTAGCATAGTCTCTTCACTAGCAGACAACAGGCAGTAGGTTGTTTTGTCATCAGGGCATCACTGTCAGCTTGTAATCTTCACAGGAGTCTGAAATCAACAAGTGGAAGACAAATAATGAGAACATTTTATCCAAAGGAGACAACAATGATTATTCTAGTGGTACAATAAACCTTGAAATCTGTTGTTAATGACTACACTACAGTACTTTTTGAGGAAGACTGCTAATCAAAGAGAGCTTGTGAAGTTCTTTGCTTTCAAACAGTATGGGAYAAAAAAAATCTCCTTCTTTCACTAGTGCTATTTTGCTTTTTACTGTTTAATGCCTGCCTGTCTACTTAGTAATTTCCATGCTGAGCCATTCAAAGTCTTTTTACTTTATGAATACAGAGTTACTTTAAAGTCTCTATTGATTAATGATCCAGATTTCCTCACAGACTTGCATTTTACAAAATTGCAAAAATAAACTGCAACATGTTAGTCAAAAAAGTGTAAATGCCAGATGATAGGATCATTATAACATATTCTAAATTATACCTGTTTATTCTGTAGCAAAAGAAGCTCAAAATAGAAATACAGACTGAAGTAAAAAAAAAAAAAAGAAGAAAAATGATTCTCACTAAATTTTTGAAGAGTAGGGATAAATACAGTTCACTTGTTCAGTCACATCTTAATGTTGCTTTTTATAAGATACTCAAATACAATAGTTATATTCACTCAAATAGAACTCAGGTAGACAGATCTGAACTTTTCTTGAAGGGGAAATGATTGATGATGTATGCCACTACATGAAGGATGGGTAAGTCACTGTGAATGTCGTTTTATTGACAGTGCTTGAACCTTGACTGATCTCAGAGGAAAAACAACAGATATATAATGTCACTTCATCACAAAAGGAGTTTTCAAGACACTTCATAAATGATTTGTAACCATGTTTTATCACAATAATTTTKTATATTTCTTTACTATTATTTATTTCTTGTATTCAAATTTATATAACTTTAATTAAGCATTAATTAACAATTCATGTTTATTACTTAGAAAACTAAACTCTTTTGAGAACAAACATGATTTTTTTTTTACACTTCAGAGGTGTACTTTGCAACAGTGATCACTACCAGGACTCTTTTTTTTACATTAAAGTAGTTTGATACAATTCTGAAAATATAAAAAATGGATTAAAGTGAAAATTACTTCAGCTTATTTTTATATCAGTATATCACTTCAACAGTGGCACAAATGTTGCTGCAATCAAAAAAATACAATATTTTTAGGTAACCAAAGCTGATTTTTGCAGTATTAATTTTTAGTCTGGACCGAAAAAGAACTGATTAAAACCTTTCTTTTTAGCTAAGATCTTCATTGTATAAAATTAATTATCATATCTTGGAACTTCTGAAAAAGTCATACCTTAAATTTATGCCCGCTATGCATGTTAAGTTTCATTTTAATCAAATCTTAASCTGCTTCAATTTCTCTTATAACCTTTGCAAGGTCTGTTTGATTTTTTTTGATCCATGCAGTGGACTCTAGCTGTCAGAAGCTTATCTATGACCAAGCCAGCTGACTGTGAACCAGAAGATAGTGTAGATGGCTGACTTGTAGAGGAAGCAACCTTCTCAATGTTCTTGAGCTATATCATCTCCCTCACCATCCAGACTCTCAACTGCATGTACAAACACTGGATGTACAATGCCAGATAATGCTCCATATGCTAAAACAATATGCACTCCTGAACCAGCAAAATTCTATTCTTAACACAGTCACTGCACTTAAAAGTTCATCCAAAGAGCAAAAATTTGTTTAGCTGTACTATTTTTTAATGCTTTAATAGTTAGGATTTTTAGTTTAGCCAGTCAGAATCAATTTTGATGAGGAAACGCTCAGCATTTTGTCAAAAACTATTTTTTATTGTCTTACATTACAATTCTTTTAACCAATGGACATTAATCTCCATTTATTTCAGGTGTCCAGTAGACTTCTTTATTGAACAAGAACTTTGGCTTCAATTTTAATAATGTGTTCAGAAGATTTAAATCTTTTGATGTCACTAAAATGTAATTTGCAGACAAAAATGCTTCAACTTTAATTTAGATTTTCTAAAGCTGTAGATCTAGATCCCCACATCATTCCTCCCCATCTAATCTCTGGCATAGTTTTGGCTCATGACAATAAATTCTGYCCCAGAGGGTACCTAGAAGAGGTATTATTACAGAAAAAATATTATTCTTAATAGGTAGCATGGATGACAGGACCTTTTTTTCCACATTAGGAAGAATGGTGAGAGGCAGAATGAAGTATATTTTATGAAAACAGGTGACTGGCTCATTTCTAGGAATGTTGTCGCTGCCCGCTGCGCGCTGGTGCCGCGACAAGCTGGGGACTGCCCYGGGCTCTGGCGCTTCGGACAGTCACCTATGGCCAAMGTYRGAAAAAGGAACGGGACGGGTTCTTGTCCAGAAGATCCGAGAGTCCGTTTATTAACAAGAACAAAAATTATACMCCGRAGCCTAGCAGAAACATAAACTTGCAGCAACCCTCGGACACAACTCAGGGACAAGAACCCCAACAAGAGTGGGATGGCAGGTTTTATAGGGYRCATCCAGGGCGGAGTTTAGGGTCAGGGTCCAATTACAAGAGGAGCAGGGACTGCAAAAGGGTGAGCTAACTAAGGAAAGGGAACTTAGGGGTCCAAACTGACAGGACTGCACCCCACATCTCYGCCTYTTGGGGYGGAGGCAGTCTGCCACAGCATGTAGATGTAATCTATAGTAGAAATTAGGACATTTAACATACGTGAATTTAGATAAAATATCATTAAACTGATTTTGAACATGAAACGTGATAGTGACAGGTTCATTCTCACAGTGTGTGAGAATGATTTTGGKKTTTTTTGTTTGTTTTATGCTTGTTTTTCTTGGGTTTTTTCCTCCTTGTCAGACCTATGAATTCAAACTGAGGTTAGAAAATTGGTCTATTTTGTCTCCTTTTTCCTGGACTATCATCTGTAATAAGGATTTTTGAACTACAATCAAATATAATATCAACAAAAATAACACMCACATGAAATCAAGTGAAATCCAATGTCTTCTATAGCTGAATTAGTACTTTAGTATTAGCTGTTGTAAAAGCCTACTTTAGACATAAAAGTGGTCATGCTTTACCAAAAGAAAAGCTGATATGTTAAATAACAAGCTCCATATTTGACAGCCACTTTTCTGACTATAACCACAGTTTTAGCAGTCCACTCCAACACGTCTTCTGACAAAAAAATTCACCTAGCAGATTGAGTTTTGTAAGGCAAGAACATTCATTTTATTCTGAAAATATCACTTGCAGTGCCACCTGCATTCACATCAAAGTGGTAACAGTGGTAACCTCTGATACTTTTTCATTGTATTTCATAGTACATAAAATATCTCAGAGGCAACAAAGATTCTGTCAGATGCTCAGACATCAGTGTAGGTCACAAAAAAATCAACATATTTATTCATATCCTTATGAAAAAGACACAGTTTTTACCTTTGTACTTTCCTATCCCAGCCAAAGTCCCTGGATAGTGCTTGSACCTGAGACTAAAGCAGGTGAGCAGCTGCTCTGGGTAAAGCAGAAAGCATCATGAGCAAGACATCAGGTGACTAACTAACTAACAGAACGTTTATAATGCCTTTCCTTTTTATTATGTGCCAGGGGATAGCACCTGACACAGACCATTTTCCCTAATATAAATGATCCTACAGTGACACAGTTTTGGCATCCTTAATATACTAACCCAGATTTAGAGCAAAGAGAATGCAGCACCATATATAATCTGAGGCAGGGTACATGTTGGTTGTGACAGCTGGATCGTTCAACAGAAAATTCCTGTACCTGAGCAACAGCCAGAAGCACAGTTCCTCCACTGTGCCCTACATTCTGTGCAACCTATTTCTTCAGCTTGAATATGCACTGAGGGTTAGAAGAGTGCTGTTTAAAATTCATCATATACTGAGAAGTTTTCCACGCTCTCAGCTTTCTAAACCACTGCAGGTTGCAAAGAAAATAATTCARTCTTATAAGTGATTTTCTGCCTCATTTTATGCATACAGCGTGTTGTTAGAATGCTCACCTGAAAAACAGGTGCTTTTTTAAAGTTGCTTGCTGTGTGAGTACTGATATATAGCATTAAATGGCTACGTTTTTGGAATGCCAACCCCAAATTTTATAGAAGCTTATAATGCTGATCTTAAATTAACTTCTTTCAACTCATGATTCATAAGTTTGTCCTTTTTTATCCCAAGTGCAAGAAAGATTTTTAAATCCAAGCTTTGCATTTAGGATTTATTAACGTGATTCAAAAATATAGAGCCAAAATGCATTTAACTGAATTGTGGAGCTAGATTTTAACTAGAGATTAAATTGGAAAAAAAAAAAGCCTAAACAAAATTCTTCTGTGGATTTCAGCATAAATTTTTTTTAAAACCTATAGAAAATATATTATTCAGGCTTTTAGAAGTCTGAGAACATTTTGAGAGCAAAAACAAAAAAATCAACCGGAAGACATTGTAAAAATCTATGCTGTCCATTTCCCCTTTATCTGGCCAGTTTCTGGGAATATATGTCTTTATCTTTTTGAATATTTTACATGATAACAACATAGCACTGACAAGTTCTGAATCAGGGTGTTTAAGAGCAATCTTTTAAAAACTGTRTYTTAAAGACATTCACATCATAATCAGTTTTGCTGCTCAGAAACATAAGAAAAATAACCCAAAAAGGATTAAAAATTCAAATTCTGTTTCAATATGGCATGCCTTTCTATTCTAATTAAATAATCAAGTTAACAAAGTAGTAAGRAGCTGCTATCTTAATTACAGCTTTCATTTTATCTTAATTCAGGAATACAAGGATGTTACACTTCTTTTATTCTGATACCTTGACAAAGCTCTGAGAAACTATGTTTCTCTAAGCAGATTATACAGCAAATCAAATAGCACATTAGGAATTCATATTTTTAAATGCATGTAGACAAACTCCCACATATACAGAAAAGCAGCATAAAGCTATGTCCTACTTAAATCTCCCTCTACTTTAATATATTTGCCTAGGACTATATAATTATGAAGTTGTTAAAGCTCAGTAATATCAAAATGAATTTATGAATATATATTTTCTCATTGTTGTAGTCAATGACTTAACTATTCCCAGATATCAGTTGTGTTTCTCTATCCTATCTGAATACCAGTATTTTAAGAGCTTTTTTCCCTGACTGTAGGACTATATCTGGTAATACCTAGAACATTAGAAAAAAGGCCTTTAAATGCTTCAGGATTTATTTGTTCTTATGATTTCTAGTCTATCTTGTCTTTTGATTTTGTCTCTCTACAAAGGTTTCTGAATTCCTGTGAGTAGAAGGTTAACATTTATCTATTTCAATTACTAAATCATAATGCCACAGAATCATAGACCGGTTTATGGAGGAAGGGACCTTCAAAAATAATCTAGTCCAAACTCCATGCCATGGATAAGGAACATCTTTCAGTAGATCACATTGCCTAAGGCCTTGCAYARCCTGATTTTGGACACTTCCAGGGATGAGGCATCCAAATCTTCTCTGGGCGACCTGTTTCAGTGTCTCCCAACAGTCATTGTAAAAAATTTCATCCTTCCATCCAATATAAATATTTTTTCTATTTTAACTAATGACTCTTGTTCTGTTGCTACAGGCTCTGGTAAAAATGCTCTCTTTATATTACTCATAATTTATATTTAAATATCGGAAGGACTCAGTATGGTCTCCCTTCTCTTTTCCTGGATGAACAACCCCAGGTCTCTGACCCTGTCCATAGGGGAGGTGTTCCAGCCTTCTRATGATTTTTGCATCCTGCCTCTGGATTTGCTCTATCATGCTCATGTCTTTCCTGTGCTGAGGATCCCAGAGCTGGACACAGTACTGCAGGCAAGGTCTCATAAGAGCAGCATAAAGAAGAAGAATCCCCTCTCTTGACCTGCTGGCTACTCTTTTTTTGGTGCAGCCCAGTATATGATTCCTAGGCTGCAAGCACACATTGCTGGATCACATCCAATTTTTTCATCCACAAGTGTGATGGACATCAAGTCCTTCTCCTCTGGACTGGTCTCCACCCATTCTTCCTCCAGTCTCTACTGATGTTAGAGTTTGAAATGACCCAGGACCTTGCATTGGTCTTGTGGATATTAATGAGATTCATACAGTCACACTCCTCAAGCCTATTAAGGTTCGTCTGSATGGTTTCCATTCCCTCTAATATATCAACAGTTACCATTCACGTTTCTGTTTGCTAAAAAGTTCATGAGAGTGCACTCAATCCCATTGGTCTGTGCCATCAATGAATATGTAAAATAGCTCTGGTATCCATATGGACTYTTGAGGAACACCACTGGTTACTGGTTTCCACTTGAGCATTGAGTCATTGACTGTAACTCTTTGTGACCATCCAGTCAGTTCCTATCCATCTAACAGTATATCCATCAAACTCTCCAATTAGCRTCAAGAATGTGATGAGAGACCATGCCAAAGGGCCTTAACAAGGGACCAGGTAAATACCATTGGTTGATCTTTCCTTCTCTATTGATGCAGTCACATCACCATAAGATGGTCGTCATGTTWGTCCAGCAGCACAGCTCCAGATTTGGCTTTGGTGAAGCCATGTTATTATCTCTCCTCACTTCTTTGTCTTCCATATGCCTCAGTGTGACTTCCATGAGGATCTGTATCAGAAGAGGAAGTTGTTATTTGTGAGATTCTAGAATTAGAGAAGTCTTGGTAAGGAAGGAGACAAAGTAATGGTCATTTGTTCATAAGGTATATTGTGACTATAGACAACTCTGGCCTTTTAACTAGTGTGTTGGTTTAACATCCAGCTAGAAAATTAAACCCACTTAAGCCGCTTCCTGTTAGAAAAAAGCTTCCTTTCCCTCTCTCTCCTCCACCTCCTGTGGTCCCGGCTTGGTGTGTGTTTGGGACCTGCCTGGTGCTCCCACTTTGGGGGAGACACAGACAGTCCCCTGCATGTGTGTGTGAGCCTGCAGGAAAGAGAAGGAGGAGGTTTCTAACATATATAGGGTTTCTCTGAGGAAGGAWGAGGGAGACTGGCTTCCAGGGAGCATGCAGTTTATTTCAGCTGCTGTCCCCAAAAGCCCCGAGTCCAGCTGGGGAAKCATTCTTATAACCTTTGTCCTGGGYGTGGAAAACACAGGACTGTCCAATCAGAYACRGAGGGGTTGGGGAGTGACAGCATAACAGCAACCAATAGTTTTCCGGGCAKCCATGCATATTCATGTCCTCATTAAAACTTTCCYGCTCTCAGTGAGAACAAAGAGSCCWTGCTGCCACTGGGCAGCCACAGCTTCCTTTCCCCCTCCCCACCCTTTCCGATGATGGAGGAACACTAGGAGACATTATAAGCTGGAACCACAATTTACTGAAAAATCCCAATAACTTCAACAATATTAATAAAAAAATTAAAATATTAATAAAAGAGGGAATTTTGCCCACAAAGGATGTTGACTACCAACCAAACAAAAACACTTCCTAAAGACAATATCCAGCATGGTTTCTCAGACGAAGGCAAAATGGCCACTGGCCCCGTGCTATGGCTTCATGGTAYTCAGGAGAACTAAAATAATATATCAGGAGACTCTCGTGGCTTAACTTCTTGCTCCTCATGAAAACAACAGAGAGTARGGACAAAACATAACCAGAAAAGCTGGTTCATCCAAATGAGGAACTGTGCTGCCAAAATGGCTCGGGCCTCGYTGCAGGGGTTCTCTCCCTGTGGGAACAGCAACGGTGGTCCCAATCCCACATCCTCTCCAGAGAAAGCCCAGCAAACCAAAAAAAAAACCCAAAAATACTTCTGGTTTCTGGCTTGGCTTTTTAACCACAAMTACCACTGGTGTAGGTGATATTGAACAGATAGTGCTAAAAGTTCCACCCCCTTGTCTCTGTACCCAGGGCAACTAGCAAAGAATAATSAATTTAATTTACTCATGTAGTAGTAGCCAGAGAGACAATTAAGACAGAATTCCATTCCAATACTCACATATAGCTTCCCTGAATATTGACAGCAGACAATGTGTGGCCAGGTTTATGTCACAGAGAAAGGGTGGCTGCAATAGTAAGCCAAGAAAATTTCTTTATATTTACTTTAGTTCCARCAGGAATACTGGAATGGTTACCAATTGATTTGTATGAATAGCAATACAACCACTGAAAGCCAGCATGGATTTGTTAGGAACAAATCTTTTGAATAAAAGAAAAACAGTAAATCTAAAATTCATGTGATAAAGCCCGGATGATTCTAGGCTGCTTACCCAGTCAATAAAGAGAACTAAGAACTTGGAGGGCAAAGTGTCCAGTTCTGTATGTCAAAACAATAAAGATGGTGCTGATTTATTGTTCAGAGTACAGCTGAGAGAATTATAATAGATTTATAATATACAGCCTATGAAAAGTAAATTAAAGAATTATGTCTCTTTAGTTTACAGATGAACAAAGAAGGAAAGAAAAAAATGAGATGATTACGTAAACATGTAAAAGCTACTGCCATAAGCAAAGATAAAGAGAACAAAGATCAAGAGGTTTAATTTAAAGTCAGGGAGATATATTTAATTTGAGAAAATATTTCCAGTAAGACGACCTGTGGATTATTAAAATAGATTGCCTGGGGAAAGGTTCTCATCATTTATGGATAAATGGATATGCATAAACTCCTGTCATGTAACATATAGGTATGTAAGTCATGTCCTGAAGCAGAAGACCAAAGTGATCTTCTGATGWGAGCCCTAGTACTCCATGTTTCTGTTTCCCTATTACCTAATGATAAGGCCAACTGTTCTGATAAAATGTTATAGTAAATTAGATATATTCCAGTTCGCATTGAATCAGGCATGTATGTCTATAGAATGATTTCAGTAGTGGCACAGAGAGCTATTTATTGAGCTACATATTAAGCAAAATACGCTACAGCCTCTGTCAGACTGAACTGAATCTCCATTATTCAGCATTAATCTGATTTAGAATTCTATTTGTCTGCATTTTTGTCTCTCCATCTCTTTTTAATCTATGAATTAAACCTTCAGTGTAAGAAAACRTTTCTGATTAAATGTGAGAGAAATTTTGRTTTAGATTGATCCTTACTTCCTTTCTTAAAAATTTTACATTGGAAAGTTACTAGCCATTTCTGTCTACAGGTTAATATAATMAGCTTCTGCTGTTTGAATTTTGTAAGAACATTTTGTGCACTTTTCTGAAGGAAAAATTGCATAGAAGAGGAAAGAAAGTATCCTGCTTATACCAAATGTCCACAAAATAGCATTAGTCTTTAAAGATCTTTAAAGTATTTAATAAATGTGGCTCTACTCTCGAAATATATTATGCAGTTCTTAAGCCCTGTACTTTGTGTTCAATAAGGCTAATCACACTTGTGATGTTAAAACTGTATAAAGTTTCATAGAACTGAGATCTCCCTGAACAGTTTCTTGTCTAGAGGTAAAACACAGAAACTTGTTTAATATTCCTTACTTACATGCCACTATTCCAGTGGAGAGCTTGGATTTCTTTTCAGAGTGCCTCCCAGACATCTTTAAGTCTATTTGGACGGCAAAAGGTAGACTCGTAGACCACAAACAGATATCTCATCTTTTTTTTTTTTTCTCCACCATTTTCTTCCCTTTTATGAAATTTGCCTCATAATTTAATAGATGGAGTGCCAACATCTAAGATCATAATATGACTATGACGTTGTAAAAGTTAAAAAGACAAGTACYCATTCTTGAAAATAGTCAAATGAAAATACAGTCTACATGAGGTAAGACATTTCCATGATCAAGGGCAAGAAGTGTTAGACATGTGCCCTGAATTACCTGTAAAGAAGATGATATTTCATATAGCTTTCATGTCTGTTAGTTAAAATTTTAAAAAGTATCAAGGTCTTTAAATCTGAAAAATCTGTTATTGAATTAGAAATAACGACAATTATTTCTAATTTGTGAAAACAAACAAAATTTACAGGTTTTTTTTTTATCAAAACTCATTATAATTTTATAGSCAAATGCCAGAATTTGCAGTCACCACAAGACTGTAAATTA
This sequence comes from Alauda arvensis, assembly GCA_902810485.1. NCBI lineage: Eukaryota > Metazoa > Chordata > Aves > Passeriformes > Alaudidae > Alauda > Alauda arvensis. The sequence goes on from CADDXX010000531.1 coordinate 144,557, forward strand.
AATGATAGCTGCAATATTATTTTACTTTAAAAACTGCTTACTTTGTCTTCTCTGCTTCTTTCATATATATTCTATCACTTCCAAATTGGAGCCATTAGTCCCTCRTTCCCTAGGCAAGTTTTTAGTATATTTTTGAAGTTTCCCTTTACAATAYGTATCTACTTGAAAGGTGATAACATCCTCTTATTTTCATCCAAACCAAATGYTTCTACCTAAGTTTAACTATTAGGAGAAAAAAACACACCTTACATACTTTGTTCTTTGATATTGGAATGACAAAGTGTAGAGCCATAAGGACTTTTCAGCGACAACCAATAAAAACTTTTCTGACTTTTGTAAAATTTATTATTAAATTCTCATACAATAAATAGTACTACTTTCATTTTCTCTGTACAAAATAAGTTTAGCCTGACATTCCTGAAAAGGAAAGATCTTCAGAACAGTGAAGTCTTTAGATTTTGGCTAATATGAGTTTCCCTTGAAGGAAAAAAAGTTTAAAAAAAGGTAGCTTTTTTAATGATTAAAAATCTTCTTGATCAATAGCAGTATCTAGGTAAGAGAACTACAATTTATATTTACGATTGCAATAATTCAATATGTAAATTAATTTATCTCTTCAATTAACAAAGTAGGACAGTTCATAAACTGGTATTGCACTTTCATTAATTTGAAGATTATATATTATTTTAGGAAACTCATGTTAAGGTAGCAATCATAAATTATTCAGGATAGTCCAACAGCATACATAGAACCAATTTAGTTTTCTTTATTCAAGTCTAGTAATAATTGACTTGTACTTCAAAAAAAAAAAAAAAAGAAAAAACACCCAAACAGATATATTAATCATARTTTCTTAACAGGTGTTCTGCTTTTACCAGCAAAACAGGTAACACTAGTCAGAGTTTTCACCTTGTAATTTCAGAAACCTTTTGTACGACATTCAAACTAAATTTTGACCACCGCAGGCTTCTGAGAGGAAGTAGGGGTAAGCGAGGAGAAAGTAGTTAAATGACCTTACATTCAGCTGACAACATAAATTCATCAAGACTTCATTCCAAACATTGCCAAAGTTATMAGGCACCTAAACACAGCAAGACCATGGTARAAGCAAGCCAGTGAATATAATTTTCCCCACTCAAAGGTATCACAGTGTWATTACGTTCAGAAACTTGTAAAGTAACAGCCAATCTCAAAATACCCACTGAAGAGAAATGGACCATTTAGCCAAAATGGATGTGGCCAGGCTTTTCACCAACACAGTCTGCTCTCTGATCCAYCTTTCTGAAACAGAKAAGTCTTTCYAATAACCCTAYRTTGAACTTTAAGAATCATGGGCAGMRAAAGTTCAAATTGTCCCAAATTATTTCAGAATTCTCTGTTTTATGAAGGAAATAAATGAGAACTTCCCATGACAGTTCACTTCCAATACTACAAATTCAGTGTTTTATTTTTGTTCCTAAGAAGGACAGATATTCCTTCCTTATCTTATTGTTATTATTCTATGAATGCCTAAACTTTTCCTCTGAACATTTTTTTTTGTATTTTAATATTTTTTTTTCCTTTTTGGTGTATCTCATTATCTTTTATTTTATTTTACATCTAGAAGGCCCATCTTTAGGTCTGCCACGACCCTAAAGCCTATTTAGTCTTTAGAAGCCAGAGGTGGCACTGTCTCACCTCTTGCTGGTGAATATTATAACTGTTGCTGAATTTTGTTTCTTCTGTTCCAGATCCTTTCCAAGCATCCTTGAAATAATGTGAACACATTATTCAAAGCTTTCTTTTTCTACAGATACTAAATGCATAATTTTAGAAACTACCTAGCTGCATAATAAAAATGCTTAATTTTAATGGCTACCTATTTGTAGGTATCATAAAGTCTATGGTAAAACACACAGAGCCCATGACAGGTCTAAACTATCAGTAATTGCTACAAATGAATATGCTCTATTTTAAGGGTTAGGAATTTTATTAAATAGGGCTTAGATAAGCCTCAGCAAATTATTTATTGGGCAATAATCCTTAAAACGAATTTACTTTTGCTGCTGGTTGACCAGTTATAGCTGTTTAACAAACCATTCATAATAAAATAAGTACAAGCATAAATGCTGCATAAACATCAACCAAGCCATTTTAAATTAACATAATCATCTGTTTAGAATACTTAGTTTGATTCARTGATTATAATAGTCCTTTTCAAGAAAAGAAAGTTAGCCAGTGTTACTCTGGTTTTATTTTGTATATGTACTTGTAGGTTTGTGGGAAAAATACTGAGATAATAAAAAAGGTCATGCAATGAGCTTTCAAGTCAGAGATTGTAATGAGTGTGTATTTTTACCCAAAATTCATATATGTCAAACCAATACCATATATGTCATTGGTTACTCTTCCTGAGTAACCTTGAGTACTCTTGAAAGGAGGACCCCTTCTCAGCTTCCAAGAGTTTGTTTTTCTCAACTTTCACATCATCACTGTAGACAGTGAATCCCTGGCAGCTTCATTTACCTGATACAAAGCAGAGTACTACTATATTAACTATTTTCAGTTCCAGTCAATTAGAAGACCCACMAAAATTACATTACATTATAGAAAATGTCAGATGATGAAAGGAWGTTTCCTAACACTTTTTGAAATCCTGAATTTTGTCCATTTTGATGGATATTTTATGCAGATAAACTTGTTTCAAGTTTAAATTTTCTTTTGGAATGTTAAGCTAAAAATAATTACTTTGTCGATCTGTTGCTGATGTTAACAGATTTCCTTAATTTGCCCTTGAATTTCAAAACAGGGATTTGGATTTTTCCAGTGGATTTTTTCTTTCAGAAATGCATGATGTTTTRTCTCTGAGTGTTTATCACCATAAAATTCTCTAAAACYTAGTGCTTCCTTGCATAATTATYTTCAGTGTTAAGAAAAATGAACCAGCTGAYTTCCAGAAGAGAGCAAAGTAGAAGGGAAGAACATATATAAGGAAGGTTGATCCTGACTAAAACATGGAATAAAATCAGGGTTTAACTTCTCCATTGTTTCATAGTTCTTTGATGTTTTTTTTCAGTCATCATTCTGAGAAGACTAATTGGAGAAAACAGGAAGCTAGCATTCACCAATTTTTACAAACAGGACAACTAAGAAATTGCAAAAATGCATTTGATTTTAAAAACAAGAAAGCAAAAAACAAGAAYCCCCAAAACAAAACCAACAAGTACACAGACTTCTAATTCAAKAAATTCTCAATTAAGCTGAAGTTACATTTTTTGCCCTGAAAAATTAGCTTATGCTTTTCAGGGACAAACTGCTCTGAAATACAACAGAAACTTTTAAGAACTAGACCAACTAAATTAGACAGGGCCATTCAGTCTTCTACAGTATATAGGAGATATTAATTTTAAAATGGTAAGGTGCCAAAAATATGTGAGCATATGTTTCCTCTGGTGCTTTAGTTTTCCTTCAAACTTTCCRCTACATATTTAATAAAGTTATTGGYCTATGTATACYGAATAAAATTTAAYGCATAAAATTGTAATACAGAGAGGAGACAAAAAGACATATCAGTTTAAAGACTTATATCTTTCAAACTGAAAAAAAAAACAAAATAGTAATAAACTCTTCATATATTTAGGTAAAAAAGAAGAATGAGCAGGGCATTAAGAAAGATAATCTGGGTACAATTCCAAAATAAAATTGAATAGTGTTGTCACACGATACAAGCACTGTGGCTAATGTAAAGGGAGAAAAAAATCAACTGACAATTACAGGTGAAGTAGAAGAAAAATAATGCCATGGTCCCAAAATATATTAAGTGGACAATATCTTGTCAGGTTTTGAAAGAGAYGGTACTTGAATACTCAGGTTTCTGAGCTTGATAATATGACTGCCTTAGRAATATTTTCTTTCAGAAACAATTATATGTGTAAATGCACAAAGGCAAACATTTTACCTATATAAGTGTTTTAAGAATGGCAAATTAAATTGCTGTAATATGGCATATTTCTTTAAACTGACTAATTTTTGAGATGAAATTAACACAGAGGCATTAATCATGAATGTAGACTTGAGGATAATTGATTTGGAGGTACAAAAAATTTACTAGTTCATCTTGAAAAGAGTAGATGATTAGCAAGTAGAAACTTTTTATTAATGCATTCTTTGTTTAGAGAAGATTCAAACAGGTTYTATGACTTTGTGTTGCAAAGAGTGATTTTAAGGATCACTTAAGAGTTGATCATGTTTAMTTCTTTTGCCTAACAAAATAGCTAGGAGCATGTTGGTGGAATTTGCTAGTGGCATACAATTGTAAGGGATCAAAAAGTAACAAATTTTGGATAACTGTGAGGAAAGAAGAAATCTGCCTTGTAAGAGTAAACAAATTTGGCTTCTGTAGCTTAATAAATGGAGGCTGAAAGGGAACACCTGGTTTTCTCTGATGATAGTGAATCMGAAAACTGATGGAGGAAGGCATGAGGTCAGATGGAGACAGGTCAGAGCTTTCCTTGTTATTGCTGATTTATAAGACTGTTGGAAATCTGAGACCAAAAGTATGCAGTTATCAAAGATATTAACMGAGATTTTTCTTTCTGCTGAAATTATAATACAACACTCCCCTGAGGTGGAATAACTGAGGTTCTTGTCATTAAACACCTTGGTGTGGATTAGAGTGAAATGACCAGTTTTGACATTTATAGATACATGGATATATATATATATATATATGTATATAAATATATAGATATAGATAAAGATATATATATATATATATGTATATTTATATACATATATATATGTATATAAATATATAGATATAGATATGTATATAAATAAAGCATGTTTATTTTTGGTTTTTTTGCAACAATTTGGTTGCAATTTAAAGGAGGTCTATAACATTCTGGTTATTATCTACAGAAATGTAGCAATGTAAAAGTATAAAAATATCACTTAAGAAAGAGAAAGACAGGGTAAGAGTAGATACCAGRAAGATATCATCATCCATGACACCTCATCAGTGATGAAACTTGAGATGGTTGTAATTTCAGTGTCCATTGGTTGAAGTGATGGTCTCTGATTTGATCCTTCAGGAGAAAGCCCATGAAACACGATGTTCAATGGGTTAATATGAGTTCAGGTTCAAGTAGAAATGCCCAGACACCTCCCTGGAGGGAAGTTTTACACTGCCTGATGCAATACTGTRGATCAYRCACAGTCTTCTGGCAGAAAGCCCCAGAAATAAGTCTGCATTTGTTTTGAGGGTATTTGATGGTTTATGACTCCAACATGATGGCTATATTCTCTGCTTAACTGAGCCAGTTAGGCCTCATAAGAAGGGATGGCATCTTCAGGCTTATGTGATACCTCCTGGGGGACATGATAAAAAGCATTACCCCAGCTCACAAGATCTGCTTCTTATCAGCCTTTTCTSTTATCTGGCTCAAAAGACAGCTTGTTGATAAACAAAGGCCAGTTTGTTGTGGTTATACTCTGGTGGTGGGTGCACATCCCCTGTCTTATGCAGATCASAGGTTTTGCCACCACACACCCAAAACCCCTCCTCCTCCCATATGKTTGTGGGGTGTAAACCTCACCTCAGCAAAACACCTCCTGCTTTTAAAACAGCAGATTAGGTGAGTWGTTATGGGTAACATTTCAGTCTCTCACACACTATCACCCCCAACACTCATGTCCTTTCCTCTTGTATTAAATATTGCATAGTCCTGCCATTGTTCTTATGATTCATGATATTGAAATTCAAAAGAGCTTCAAAGTACCTTTAGTTCTGTATCAAATCATAGGTCATGCTAGAGTCATTAAATTTTACAGGTTGAAAAAGACCTTCAAGGTCATCAAGTCCAACCATTAGCACAGAACAGCCAAGTGCAGCATTAAACCATGTCCCTAATCTATAGAGATTCTAAATTCCTATAGGGATTGTGACTCAACCAGCTCTCTGGGAAGCCTGCTCCAATGTTTGACAACCCTTGCCATGAAGAAAATTTCCTGATATTCAATCTAAACCTCATTGGGTGCAGCTTGAGGCCATTTCCTCTCATCCCCTGTCACTTGAGGCATGTCAGAAGAGGCTGAYCCTCACCTTGCTACAACTATTTCAGGCACATGTAGATAGCAATAAAGTTTCCCCTGGGCTTCCTTTTCTCCRAGCTAAACAATCCCATCTCCCTCARTCACTCCTCATAAGACCTGTGCTCCAGACCCTTCTCCAGCTTCCTTGCCCTTGTCCTGAGGGGCCCAGATGTGCACACAGATATGGCCTCACCAGGGCTGAGCAGAGTGGGAGGATCACCTCCCCTGAGCAGCTGGCCATAATCTTTCTGATGCATCCCAGGATACCTCTTGTCCTGGCCAAAAGGRCACACTGCTGGCTCATAGTCTGCTTGACATCTACCAAGAATCCCAGGTCCTTTTCTGCAGAGCTGCTCTCTARTAGGTCAGCCTGCAACCTGTACKGTTACTTGGGGTTATTCCTCCCCAGYTGCAGTATGCCTTTCACTGGTWTGTTTACATGCATTTATTTTTTAAAAAAGTAATTATGTCCTTACGTAAGTATAGTCTGTGAATATATTATCAAGAATATCCCTGCAAAGCTGTAGAATTAGATGTCTAAATCTTATGGTTAATTAATAATTTATTTATTTATTTGTATTAGCTGAAGTTTTAGTAAGTCTCTTCAGATTTTATCTTGGAACCTGCAGTACTTTTCATAGTGAAAAAAATTGCCATAACAAGCAAGAGAGGACMYTGYCTCTAGAACTAGAAAGTTTCTGTAKCAAGCAAATCTGTCTCCCATTTATTTAATTCCACCATGAGTTTAGAGTCATCCAAAAGGAGGTCAACAGAGTTTTGCTAACATAAGAGCACAAATGGATAGTAGCTAGCACTATGTCTAGAGTACAAAGTACTGAATAGTGTTTTGTTTCAGTCACATAGATGAAGCACWGAGAAATCCAGGAGCAGGGCATGATCTCTAACAGAGCCACGTCCAGTACAAAAAGTGAGAAAACTCCCACCCATTTTTTTTACCCCATTTTCTTATTCTCAACAATCTAGACTTCTTGGTAGAGCATGTTCCCCCCTTCTGACTTGCTTTTAGGCTCAAGGAAAAGAAACTTTAGTTTATTATCTTTATAAAAACCTTTCAAGTTGAGAAGGCAACTGTTGCAGTAATGCAAAACTACAACATATTTTCCTAATTTAAAATAATAATAAGAAAAAAGATATAATTAATTTGTTTTAATGTTAACTTACTGTAATATCTATATGTCTTTTATTTATATGTTTACATTTATGCTTATATATAACTTTTTTCTTCTTTTTTAAACCACATGAAAATATGCATCAAAAGAAAAAAGTAAAATTTTAATTCCTAAATTAGTATTATAGTTCTTCTCTTACTAATGGCTATTCAGTTATTTATATAGAAGCATCAGAAATATTTTAGTCTTCCTGCCCTGTTGATGCAAAGTTACCAAAAATCTCATGCTCTTTCTTGGAATGCAAGATGGGAAGATGGTGCATACATCTGAGCTGGCCCTGCCTTTCATCTGGAAACAGAATAGCCACATTCCTCTCATGATTGGCCTGATCCATTAAGGCTACTTCAAGAGACTGTGAAGAGGCTTATAAGAGTTATTTGGAATTAGGGGTGTATTGGATTAGGTCAATAAAAGCTCATGGACATTCACAAGTATGATCCATTTGTATATGCCTAAGTGTATATTCAATCCTAAACAAAGAGGCTGTCAGGTCAGGAAAGTAAAACCAGAAGTACATTCAGTTAATAAAGYTGTAAGTTAAACCTATTGCCAGCAGAAGAAATTACTGTTTTTCATTGAATCAAGTACAATCATGACTTGAAATTTTGAGCAAAAATTGCATCAGCATTTACTTCCTACTCAACATTAAAAAAAACATCAAATTTCAGAGTGTAGGGGATATCCAGTAGGAAAACAGAATAAGTTCTTGTAGTGTGGAATTGGATAAATCCAAATCATTTTGAAGAAAAATTGACATTTCAGTAGGATAAAAATATAGAAGAGATCCTAAGATATAATAAATGTAAATAATTTATAGTAGTTATATTCTGGGAATGCTTCAAACACTAATCAAATATTGAGGGTGTATAAATACAGCAGGAGTCTTTCTTGACTGAGTTTTGGTTACTATCACCCATAGGGAATATTTGATGAAACYATAAAGAAGTAACATAACTTGAGTTTTGTGATGTTTTATTAACTATGTGTAAGTCGGAGTCCTTGTGTTATCGWGTAACATTAACAATGGCAACTGGACCAAAAAAAAAAGAAAAAAAAAAAAGGAGTTCTACGAGATCAGTCTTTGCAGAAAACTACAGTGAACCATTACTATAATGCAGATTTCTTGAACACTCCTCACAGCAGGGAGTTAGTTTCTGAAAGAATAGCAAAGTAGATAATGGAATTTAGATTAGGGAGAAAGAACTGCATTATATTGTTTTACTTTATCCCTTTAAATTTTTGCACTTTTTTCCCCCCAGCACCTAACTAACTAAATATTAGGCAGATTTAGCTTGTGATGGACTTCCCTACGGTGSCTGTTTTGGTTGACAATAGACAATTTTCTTTCTTGGAGAAAAGTTTCTCATCCATTTGAAACAATAATTTTAACATGAAATTAATCTTGCCATAGAAGATTCCTTTGTATATTTCTGTTTGACTGCTAATACTGCACGTAACTCTGAAATCTATCCACRCTTTAACACAGTTAATGTACCTCTCTTCTGTCCACCAAAAATTTTCCCTTTTAGTGATCATTTAAGCTTGTGCTCATCTGCTTGATGGCAAACAGATGCATTCCAGAATCTTGAGAGAATTAGCTTATGTAGTTGCCAAGACRCTCTCCATGATATTTGAAGCCATGGCAGTCAATGAGATTAACTATCAGAAGCTCTAAAGACAGTTTTTGAAAACTTGTTTTGAGGAAAGGGTTCTGTTCACTAGTGATCTATTATTGTGTCATTTAGATTTTGCTTTTCTAGCTTATATTTCTCAGCAAGGTGATTATAGATTGTGAACAGGAGTTGTTTTCCCTGTCCCCGTATGATACAATTTTGGTATGCACATATAATGTATRTGCTATGGTTTCTTTGTATATGCATATAACAAGAGTTAAGGTAGAGGGTTATGCACTTATATGACACCGTTATCTATAATGGATTATCTTGGTTCTTTGCCATGAATTAACTGTCCTCTTATTGGTTTAAAATCCCACAGGATAATATCCCCCTGTGTAGTTTGATACCGAATTTGTGTTTGCATAATGTTTTAATTGAAGTTACTGTTGAAGTGTATGAGCTTTGTATTTTGTAATATAAAAAAATACAATGTTCCTGTTTTGAATACTTTTCATAAGAAAAGAAGGTGTGCATTCTGAGTTAATTTCCACAAGGTATACAGAGTATGAAACATATTAATATGACCCTTTTGGTCAATTTGAAAAAGCTACTGTTTTCTCGAAAGTGCAATAACCTCAAGTGTATCTCTAAACCTTTTAAAGGTCTCTTGAAGAATATAGGTATCAAGAAATTGCATTTATATTGGRTGTTTAAAGTTGTGTACTACAGAAGCAATTGCAAATGGTTAAGCTGTTTTGCTTCTAGATTGTAAGAGTAATTTTAGCTCCTTTTATGTATTGAATCAACTGGAGATGAAAACAAACAAAAATAGCAGTAGCTAACATTCACAGATTTACGCTACCCAGCAAGACCTGATCAGAAAGAAATTGTGATAGATGTGAGGTCTCCTCTTTGCAAAAAAATGGAGTTCAGACCTTTGATAAAATAGGTAAAAAAGATACACAGCAGAATTGCCATGGTACAGAATATTCTGTAGAGATAAACTCAATAGCATAAATGAAGGAAGTACCCACTTTTGATAATTGTTTATCTAGGGAAACAAGGTTCATGAGTATGTTTTTTTTTTGCATGAGGCACTTTTTATCAGTTTCCCCTATTAGATCAACCCTGCTAGATATCAAATATTGCTAATTSTTGTGAAAGAAGAAGTCATGTGCAGAGAGTTAGTTAAAATGGACAATGACAGTGCACACTATGCCACACTAAGGAATAGCATCCTTAGGAGCTCTAGTAAGCACTCTGTGGGAAAAAGAAAGAAAAAGAACAAAAAAAAAAGAAAAAAAAGAATAAAAAAAAAGAGTTGTCAATCTGTAGATGACCTGAATGTCTGTCCATGAGCCTGATCCAGAGCATGGGTGTTTGATAGAGACCACCAGCTTCTCCTGCATCCCCGTGATTAAGGAATCCAAGGTTCTTCTCCTGTTTTCTCTCCGATTAAGGGTACTGTTTGATCTTCTCAAATATAGTTTTTCTCTGTTTCATGTACTATTTCAGAGAGAAAGATAGTATTTAAAATGTTATATTTTASAATATGTTTGTTGGCAAGCAGGCAGATTTAAAGCCTTCTGGTTATGCTTGCGGGCATAATTGGAGTGTTGTGTCCATGTTCTCTTTTTGGGGGCCTTTAAAACTAGGTTTGCTGACATAAGACATTCATTCAAAGAAAATCCTCTTTCTGTTTGGCTTATCAAGAATAAAATATATGGCATTAAAAATCAAGTTCTGTAAAAATTCTGTTCCTGGGCCCGTGAATCTGGATATTGCCAGTGAAAATTAGGGCAAAATAAGTTTTGACTTTTTAAAAAACAGTTTTCATCTGAGACTTAGATAAACCATCTAATTTTTACTAAAGAAAATCTAGTAGTTTCTTTACTCTTTCTTTGATAATTTTMTTTTATTTAGTACAGCTTGTAGAATAAAAGAAAACAAGCATGCCATATCACAGAGTGGCAAACTCTTTGAGCAAAGCTTGGTAACTAACCAAATCTTTTATAGTAYGTTATAAACCTCATCCCTAAATAGTTATTAGGGAGAATTATTAACTGTCAGCTTATCTCACCTTTTGGTGAAAAAGAAAAGGAGGAAGTCAGTGCACAAGGCTGAATGCATGTGGCATTATTATCATGTATACTATGAGCTYCACATAACAGAACATAAAAAGTTGTAAAATTTTCATATTTTGGGGAGGGGATGGGGTGGAAATTTAATCTGGAGAGCAAATACCCGCAAAAAGCAAGAAGATTGCGAATGAGGTTTCAGAAGAGAAATGAACTTTCAAAAGCTGACTTGTATGCAGACTTCCCTTTGGTAGGAYTTACAGATGAGCACTGAATAGGAAGGCAAAATCAATCTGATTYCCAAAGAAAGCCCTACATAAAAATTATCATTTGTTCCAAAAAGAAAAGGGAAGGGGAGGGGTGAGGAGGGAAGCACTGTTCTATTCCTATCAATATCTCAAAAATAGGCTTTTATTCTTGATTGTACCTCATGTTGGTGTGAATAAAGAAAGCAAAAATGATCAAGGCAAAGATTTCAAGAAACAATCTACATCATTCAGCCTTCCTGTGACTAGGAACATGGGCAGAATATTAAGAAGAAAAATGCTGTCATTAAAAAGCTACAAGGAATTACACACATACAGAGTACATCTACATTCACTGTCCAAACAGGTGGGTGTAAGGGCTTAAGTTGCAATAATAAGGACCAAAGATCTGTCCATAGATGTTGCTCAGGAAGCACAGTACTGAAGAGAGGAGGGAGAAGGGCATGGGAGGAGGGGTGGGGGTGACAGTGTCAGTTTTTGAAAAAAGTAGCGCTTGGAAAACATACCTGCTAATAAGAGAGTGAAATGCCCAGTTAGATCTGTGGTGTCCCTAAGCTAATTGTTGTGAAAAATCATATGCATTTTGAGGCTRGGAGAATGCATATGATGAAATGTCATAAATCACACCACAGCAAGCCTAAAAATCATCTGCTGTGAGAACACTTGGAGTTTATTAACTTGAACATGAGCTTCATTTGGTTCCTGGGTATGRCTCTAAACTCTAAGGAAAAATAGTCTTAAGAAGGAAAAAAAACAAAAGAGTTTTTGGGCATAATTTCTTTGGAAGTACTTGGTTTGACAGCCTTAGGACCAGGAGCTATTTTGTAGTCATATAAATGCCTCAGCAAAGCCTACAGCAGAATGCCCTTACTGGAAGAAGACGGAGTTGCCTTCTTTTTCTTCCGTATTCTTCATATACCAAGGCAAATCATCACATTTTTAACAACATAGTCRTATGGAGAAAGATTTTGAATGTATTTTTGAGATGAGTTGTCAGAAATCTCTTTTTCAGTTTTGAAGAAGTAGAACTATTGTTAAGCAACCTGGGCATATTGGATTTTGGAATAAAATGTATGCAGCCTTAAATGTGTTTCCTCGCTATATTAGAAAAGGGATAGCCTTTTCCACAGGGACAACTCTTTTCATTTGCATGTAATTACTCTTATAYTTGTTTATGTTGCATATTTTAAATGTTCACTGTGAAATCTGTATCAGCAAGGAAATCATTCTTGATTCACTGAACAGACACTAATAAGCCCASACTGCTGGGAATAGTGCCATATCTGGCCAAAAATATTACAATTGRTCAGTTATACATGAATTAAGACTTTTTAAAGTAATAAATTGCTATTGTATCTTCTGGCAGAGAAGATCAGCCCTGTTGTTAAAGGAAAATCTGGTGTATTTCTTAGGTTTTTTCAATGGACGCATTGATCTAGATTTAAGAGTTTGTAAGCACTATAGCTTGCTCTGCTTTGATATGTCACTTAATTTTCTTTCCACTCTTTTCCTTCAGTTCTCATATGAGAAAATTCTCCTAAGAAAAGCTGCCTTGATATGGCTCTCTGCTGATATTGATACTTTTAATAGCCTAAAAGGTGCTTTGCCTGCATTAGCACAGTTAATGACAGCTCAGGAACTTGGCTTGCTTTTTGCTGCTGCAATAGAAGTCTAAGACTTTCTCCAAACTGTCTCTTCTTATTTCWTATAAAAATGTGATTTAATTAATTATTTTACTTACCTGTTTAAATATCTASTAAATCATTTAAATATCTACTATCTACATTCAGGGCAAGTCTAATACTTTTGTGTTTGTGCTATTGGGTACAGAGGGAGGCAGAAGAAGGATTTGTTGTGGAAAGAAAAAAGTTTGGCCATTGAAGGAGAACTGTCTGTTTCATACTTCTTTCATGAGCCCTGCTCAAATGAAGAGAAATAGATCCAAAAAGCCATTAATAATCATTCTGTGGGTTTTAMTGCATCCCAGCCAAGATGGCAAGGAAAGACAAGTTTAAGTAACTCAGGGTTGTTTAGGTGTATTTGTTGAGCATTCATATGTAAGATAAATTAAAAGAGATACTGTAGTAGGGGCTTAATGCTATTTTATATAGTTGTTGGTGAATAAAACTCTCATKGGAARTATTTTCTTTCTCTTCCTAATGGAGATAAAATTCAGACTTTGTGGCTGCTAARAAGGAAGTTTAGGTAGAGATTTGAGGCAGAAAGTGTATGCATAAAACAATGTTTTTTATGGATGTATTTTTAAGCTTYAATTTTTCAGCTTAATGAAGAAGAGGAAGGAAAATCAGCRTGGTCAGTAATATTCATGTCATTCACTTAACACATTTAGGGGATAACCTTTATTTGACACCAAGGAAGCAGAAGCACATAGTAAAAATATATTGATTTCCTCTGGCCCCATTATATTGATATCTGATATACCTGTTTAAATAACCTCTTACATATGTGCCTATTGTATCTGTTACATATGCTGTACAGAAATTCAAAAATGAAATTTTTGTGATCAGTGCTTATCACACCTTATGATAAAGTGTGCTTTAATACATATTAACCTTATWTTCACATAATGGATTTGGAACATATTAAGATATTAATGCRGTAGAAAGACTTCAATGAGATTTACCTGTCCRTTAGAGTCTTCTGAATTTGTTTTRTCATGGCATGGACTGGCTCTACAAACAGTATAGAAAATTCTGCCTAGATACCATTGGGTTGTTTTTGGATTTTCTTTTCTACTAACAGTCTGTGAATAGGAAGCATGACACTATAGTAAAACAAAGTACTTTAAAAATGTCATAGTATCCATTGCCACTACAGACTCTTAATTTTAGGACGCATCAGTGGGTTGCAGAGAAACTTTGGACTTAAGYAGTATTTTAGTAAAAAAAATATACTTCCCCTGATCTTTTTTTATCATCTCAGGACTATGACATGAACTAGCAGAGGCTCTTTAAAGTGTCACTTTGTTTACATGAGGAACGTTATRGTCTCAATTGGGAGATTGAGGTAGTTCATTTTATTATCTATAGGCTATGTAGAAAGACAAAGTGCTGCAAATCTAGAAGGAAKTAGAAAATAAAAATGAATGCATATCAGGGATAGTTTGTGCTGTTTATATTTGGAAAATATTTTCGTGGACATAACTGAAGTTCATACTATAATTTTTCTCTGCTGCTGCTAAGAGCAGCAAAGTGATATTAAAAAGAGGGAACATCAAATTTTTTTCCTTCATATTTGTCATTATCCTTTTAGAAAGAAAAGCAAATTAAACTATTCAGCATGTAAAAGTAACATCTGAAAACTAAATACAATTTTACCAAAAAATTGATTGAAAGGAGGAAAAATGAGTGGTGAAYGGTTGCATCCAGAAAGCCTGTCACTTAGACTAAAACAAAAAAGAAACCCCTGCTTCCCAAAACAACAAAACACAAATGGACACATCTTTTATTTTGCTATGTTTGAAATTGCTGTTCAGAAGGCAGTGTGGTGACTTCTGCTCTTAGCCATGATCATGGCATCAAAAAGTGTCATTKTGAAAAATTGGAAAAGCACACAAATTCCATCAATGACTGAGTGGACACACACAATACAGAATGTGCTTGTTACAGAAAAAAGTTTGACACATTATTTGTAAGATAAATGCAACCACAAGACTGCCACCTGGTACCCTGCTTTTTAGTTTTATCTTTTTCCTTTTTTTTTTGTCATCTCTTCAGATGCTGTATAACTTCTAGTCATCTAAATCTGAACAGCTTTAAGCACAGAAAGGGGTATATGTATCTATAAATATATATTTTTATATATATAAATATAGACATACATAAGCTAACACACATGACGAAGCAAGCTATAAGTGTGCTGCTAAGACAACAGCTTGTGGGCTGCACTTGGGCTGTCTGGCACTCCTATTCATTTATCATGGGAGAGTGTGCTGTGACAACAACTTCATTCACAAAGAATAACGTATCAGGGACAGATAGAGGTGGAACTGATAGTAGTTGCCAGATATTTCATTTAAAACATTAAGCCACAGTATAAATTGTGAATTCCAGGAAAATGGGTTTACAACACCTAAGAAAACCCAAGGGTTTTGAAATGGCATTTTTAAAGTGCACGTTATGATAATATTTGTCTTTTATTTGTGCTATACAACCAGAACATTTTTAGGTGTTACCTGATATCTTGTTCCTTTCATCATTCCTGTATTGAACATTCAGTCCAAAATGATAAATATGTTTGTAGTACTGGACATTTATGATAATTACCTAAGTCAGCTGTTAGTTTTTTYAGACTGGATTGTAAAATATGCCTTTCTGAAGATTGAGAGTGTAACAAAATGCTTGAAGCAATCAAATCCCTATTAGAAATAGTTTCCACTGCATCTCCACATCTTATGGTCTGACACTATWTTGTTCTATAACCTTGATGGAAATATCTTTCTTACTAGTACTGCATCTGAGGTGTCAGTAAATTAAAAACATATACATATCAGAAAAGTGCTAAATGACAGTACTTGTCACTCACTCACTGGTGAAAGTTTTTCTGTAGATTAAAGCAGTGTTTAAGTAGCATTGCTGGAACCCTCTAATCACATACAATACAGGAGAAGAAAATACCGAGGTCTACTTTCTCTGCTGCTATTGCTCTAGTTACTAGTAAAGTTATTACAGCATGCTCAGTGTGTTCAAACCATTTTTTCAGTTTGTAAAAATGCATGAAAATATGTTTTCCAATGTATGGGAAGTCCTTAAAGAAAGCATTAGTGTATGAAGTGAATAATCTTTATCTGCCTTATTGTACAGAATTGTATTGCAGGGAAATTATAGAAAAGAATTAACACAGCACATAAATGAGACAGATTTGGGCCTTCAGTCATATTTGCAGGACATCACAAGTATGACTCATGTATGGTATGGAAAATTGATTACCACAACATTGTCACTGTGCTCAGCTTCTAGATGGAAGGTTAATTGGACAGAGTTCAATATTATTTGATACATTTAGTGGAATGAGATGAATAAAAATACTTATCAAGGGAAGCACTATCCACCGAGTGTATTGTATCATATCCTTTGCATTTGGATTCTGGATATTCTGCCTGTAATAACTTCAAATATGATCTTGATGGTCCTATTCAATTTGTTCCTGCTTCCTATTGTTCTACACACTTGRAGGGTTGTTTCACTGTATGTGAAACATACAGTTTAACTTGTTAGATTTCTGATAGAACAGAAGRATGCCCTTGGAGGGGCTTCTCCAAGCAATTTTCCTATCTTGTAACACTGATCTTACAGAAACATTGTTCTGTCTAAGGAGAAGGAAAGATTCTGACAGACTTGGCTGATATTTTATTTCCAAACTGATCCATTCAAGAGAATATGATTACTAAAGATTCCTTTCAGAGTCAAATACCATCCATTGTAGATTACAGCATGGGAATTTGGCCTATGTCCTTAATACTTCTCCCTTTTGATGGGAGGGAAAGGTCAAAAAAATGGCAAACCTGATCACACCAACAGTGATATTTCTCATGGGAAATACTTTCCACAGATAATAATATCTAACTGGTGAAACGAAGAATTTCATTTATTCCTACCCAAATGTTAGGCATTGTACTCGGATACGATGTTCTTTGTCATATTTTGGTGCATAGTGTGACTTACTATTCCTTAAATAGACACATAGTCTGCCTTCAAGGCTATATTTCACATCAGGTGTTATGTCATGTGATTCCAAAAGCAGTGAAACAAAAACTACCAGAAAAAAAAGCAGAAACATGATTTGCTGCTCTGTTGTTTGGGGGAGGGGGGGGTTGGTGGTTTTTGTTTGTTTATTGGTTGGTTTGGGCTTGGTTTGTTTTTTTTTTTTTTTTAATTAATAACCCTGCACTATTTTTTTTTCTATAGTCAGATGTATGAAAGAGCTATTTCTCCCATAGAAAAGCAGTGGAAGCTGAAACATACTGTGGGAGAAGGGAGGGCTAGCCATCACTCTTATCACTCAGTTGCTCTGTGACCTGAGGAAGCCCCGTTCTGTACCTCTAATCTGCTGAATGAAAACYCTTTAACAGCAGATGACAGCTGTTGTGTGCTTCATGCCTGCACTTACACAGTGAGAAAAGCCACACTTCCACTGCGGCTGTGTGATCTGGTTATGGGCTTATTAAACACAACAAAGTGAAACAAAACAAAAAATGTTCAAAAAGCCTCTGAATGAGCTGGCAAGAATTGATTAAATTATAAAACAGGAGCTTTCATGGAAACCAAATTTAACTGTACTGGGAACTTCCATCAGAAGACTAAGTGATCCCTGAAAAGTTAAAACTGGAATGAAGCAGGGGTGAGCTAGTCAGATGTTTGGGCAGTAGCTTATTGCAGTTGTCAAATGAATAGACACTGTGGGAAATAGAGCAGAATGTGCAGCTTTGGAAGTAAGAGTTTATTCCTAAATTTGATATTTGCCTTTAAGTAACTGGTTTTGAAATGGCATAATAGTTTCAGGACAGATGTAACTTTTCATTMCTCCCATGTTTCATGTACATAAATACAATCCTGCATGTCACCTCAAATGGAAGTTCATTTTTCAGTAATATTGATTTATTCAAAATACAAGTTTCTGAAGACACATTGAAACTCTACAAAATTTGGGATATTCCCATTAGTAAGCAAAGAAACTAGAGTATTGAAGTTTCTGGACTCTTGATGTTGACATTTGCTGGTATTGCAGGTGTAAACCTTCTTCAGGCATTATCTTTTTTTTCACAGGTGTGTCAAATACCTGTCTAACAGATCTTAGTAGATCTGGGCACCTGGGATAGAATAGGTCACCATCATCCTTTTACATGTGCAACTGCCATTCTCAACCTTTTAATCTATGATTAGTCATCTAATTGTGCGTCCAAATTTAGTTGGTGCACTTTGCATGCATAATTAATTGATTTCCTGAAGATCTCTCCTAATTTTTAATTACTGCTGAAGCTGGCGTTAAATATGGAATGAGCCAGTCTGTGCACCAATTTCCTTAGAAACTGGATGCAGACAGCTTGTGACAGGCATGAGTATTCGTGGAATACAGAAACTGGCTGCTGTCTAGGTTGGGATATGTGAACTTGACCACAGGTTCAGGTTAATTCACTTACTGTCTGACAGAAGCAAAGTCATTCAGTCTTAATTGGTAACAGAGGCATTGCTGAAATACTGCCATAGAAGAAAACTTATTACATTAAAGGAACTCTTCTGAAGCTCTTGCCATTTACACCTATAATTATATGAAAATGGAAATGCATAATACCAAGTGATAGAAACCCTTATCCACCCTGATTTTTGGTGCTGAAATCAGAAATTGTATGTGGTGTAGATATTCATACCTTGTTAATCAGATTAAAATCTCTGCATGCAACAATTATCAGAGTAGCAACACCACTGAGACAGACAGGAGCTTTGCCCAAGTAAGGACTTAGGGATTTGGCCTACATCTTTTCTCTAATCCATGCTTCTTTGTGAATATGAAGATTTTTTTCCTTTAGGTATATATTCTAAACATATATTTCATTACCTATAACATATACTGAAATGTCTTTCAGTTCAGTTACCGTACACTGAAAACAGAACTAACACTAAATCAATGCTCTTGGTGAAATAACATTTCATTTCACTAACAAAAAGGTCATAAATTTGTTGAATATGTTCCTATTAGCAACACATATTTCATCCCCCTTTCTTCATCATCTAACAATAAATGGCTTTAGTAACAGCTTTGCTGCTGTGTTCCAGTTTTCATCTTAAGTCTCTGCTTTGCTTCCATAGAGCAAATCTTTCCAAACCAAAAATKGAGATCCCAGATTTCTTTTTCATTTGTTCTTTCTTGCCTCATTAAGTTAAAGTCTTATTGAGTAAATTACCTTGAATATGCTCCAGTAGACTTTTCCAAAGCAAAGGGGTCATGTTGGTCAAACAAGAAAACACAGGAGATAAATTTTACTTGTATTTACTTGTGTATTTACTATTTCTGTAACATCCAAAAGCACTTCAAAAAGTTGAACTGCATTAAAGCTCTTGCATTGTAAAGGATGCATTTTCAAATTCCAAGGAAAAAAATATGGAAAAGGAACAACTAGTCCCATCACATACAGGAGAGCTGTAGGTAAGGTTTAATACCTGTGATTACCAAGTGATTTACGTATATTCTATATTCCCAAGACTGTRCTGGGACTGTTCTGTTAGGCATTTTCTCACTATATAAAACATCTATTTTATTTTATTGCCACTGTGGTGACAGATGTTATCAGTAGGGTCATAAAGGGGCTAGAAAAATTTGTGTGCAGCAGATCAATACATGGACATGGGAAGGACCAGCCTGCAGTGACCTATCTAGATTTTCAAGTACAACAGATAGAAATTTTGGGTAAGTACAAAGCAGTGAAACACAGCAAGTTACCAAGGTCATATGTTTTAATAGGGTTTCCTCTTGCTGCTGTCAGACATAAATATTTGGCCACAAAGACTATTGAGGTTACCCAATAAGGCATTTCCTGATTTTAGGTAGAGCTTCTTCCTGTTAATATGCCCAGCATCAATTGTTCTGTGTTAAGTAAGAAAATCTGATCTCGGTATTACATAAGGTATTAAAGGAATTTTCTTTAATTCTCCTTTTATGAATGCACTACATATTCTTGTCACTTAAACTTATCACATATCCATACTTTGTTTTTTGGTTTTTTTTTAAGGAAACCGTGAAAATTGTTCAAACAAAAAATGCAGTAAAGACTGCAGGTTTTGTTTTGTAGTAGTTTTTGGTTTTTATACTACATCAGGACCTTGACTGAAAGAAAACCCACAGCTTTAAAATGAGAAATTATTCTCTTTTTTAGATTAATACACCATTTTGATGCAAAATTATTTTCTGTTCATAGACATATAGTCAGTAAATATTTCCTTCCACTCATCTATTGTGCTGATATACACTCCTTTCACTCAACACCTCATTGTACACTCTTCTGTCTTTAAAGAGTTATATCTGTTTACATTTAATTATATTYTTGTAATAGAAACCAAACTTTAAAAGAAATTGGAAGTTCCTTGTAGCAATGTATTTGCATGARCTAGGTTATTCTGTGTACCATCCAAACTCCTTGTAATGTTATCAGAACACCAGAAGTTTTGTTATTCAAACCCTCAGGAATTCACCAAGGCCACTGAGGCAAAAGCAGGACTAAAATAAGAACAAAGAGCCTGAGAAACYGACCATTAAGAATGCAAACCTCAGATAAAAGTGGGCTTGGYGTGATGATGGACTCTGACCAWTTAAGTGCCCTAAGGGGTGCGTGCCAGCCTCACAGACAAAGYGGAGAATCCAATCAAATAATGTGTGATCGTGTGAATATGCATCCTAAAATCTATAACTGTTGCTTATTRTAAACAATAAAAAAGCATTATTTATATTGTTTATTTATAAATAATATGCCTTCYACATAACCATTTTGGTTTGCTGTACAGAGGTCCTTTTCTCCTGCAGTTCCTTTGAGGCACTTTTGACTTCTTCAAACAATAAAATCTCCTTTGTCCTCCCATGGAGCATCAAAACTGCACCCACAAATGTTAATACACTCATAGGTAATTCAAGCCTTACTGAGGTGCACATTATTACACCTTCCTTTTTGATCTGTGTTTTGCTGATTATTTATTGTATTCAGCTACCCTATTTATGCATTTATTTATAATTTAGGAGAAAACATATGGACAGTATTATGTGTCCTCATAACTCTACTGATAAAATAGCTACCACATAAAAAAATCCCAGTATCTTGCACTGACAATTACAGCCAAGAATATTTACTATGTTATTARGACCTGCAGTGCAATTCTAACTGAAATAAGATTGTTAACATATCTAGAGGATATAATAATAGTAACTTCATCTGCAGGGTGTGAAAGTTTTTCCACATGTGTAATAGATACAGCTATACTAATTTCATTACAGACTATTTGACTTTAACTATGTAAGAATAGGGACTTGTCCAGATGTTTTATGGGACAGTGGGGTTTTTTGTGCTACAGAAAATAAAGGATATCTTGCTGTCTTGTCTCACCTGCTCTCTAATTCCAGACAAATTCTAGTGTCATTTTTCACATGAAATACATTCTACACTCAGTAGCATGTGGAATTTAAGTTGATGGGTTTATTTAGGTTTCCACTTAATGCAGTTATGAGATTTGGGATGTCTCTATGACCAAAAAAGAGATAYTGCACCATAATTGTGCATAGCTATCATTGCTCCAATTGTCATGTACTAACCCTTGTTCTGAGTKTGCAGAGAATCCTTTGGGACAGAGACCATGTCTGACTGATGTTTCACCATGCAGTGTAAAAGTATGGAAATGTGATCTCTTATAAGAGGCTCTTAGAGATTTAGTAATATTTTTAAAGTTTTCTTTCTAGTGTCTTCTAGTTCCTGTTTCTAGCATATACATTCATTAGCGTAACATCATAAAGTTGTTACTGAAGGAAAGTTTCAGAAACTAATTGCAAGAATTTCTGAACAGCTGCTGCTGGTTACTCAACTCTGATTTTGCTAAATTAGAAAATTATATGTCCTGCTAATAATGCATCTCCAATCAKCTCTTTCCACATAGATTGGACCACCAGTCTCACACTCTGGTTGTGACAGTGTAAGGCACGAGRAGAAATTTAATTGGGTACATTCCATATCTTACAGGGTTCTACAATGTATTTCAAAGATTTATGAAGTCATACTCAGAAATCCTTCTAAAAGTTTCTGAAACCCTTGCTTAASCCTTACTTATCCCTCTCACTTAAACATAGCCATAAACAGAGGTTTCATGTCCTTAAGAAGAAATGCTGTATTGTGCAATTGGGATGACAAGTTTTTGAATCCCTGAATTTTCATAATAGGTATAAAATTTTATTTCAGAATGAAGAATAACAGTCATCATGTGGCAAATTAGTATTCAAAATAAAAATAAATTAAAAGCTGAAATGCTTGCTATGGTTACTCTTTGTGATCAATGGCAAACATATACCCACTGTTTGGGGTAAAATTATTATAACTCTTAGACTTTTGAGACAAATTCCTCTTTTCAGACAATAAACATTAATTGTTTTTTTGTCTGGTCGATTCTCTGCCTTCGTTTTTTACCCTCATTGAGTAATCAAATTAATTTCCGCAGACACAACACTAAGATTCAGAATAGTTAGACYACCTTACATCCAAAAATTGAAACGAAATTGGTGCAATTCTGAGTTTTTTATATGCCCACATGCATTCTTGCATATCTATAATATGTAYAAATGTTTCTAAATGCATGACAATATCTCACAAAAAAAAACCTATTCAAAACATTATTTTCCTTTGAATTTCCTATAATATAACTAAAATATTAGATATTTTCTTCATATGAGAAAAAGCAATGAGAACAGCAACTATGAATGTTCCTCATGTTACTTATACATAAAGTATATAAACAAGTCTATGTGCATATGTGTATATGCATGCATATTTGTCCATATTTCTGCTTGTCCAACTCAGTAATAGATATAACAAYTTTACTGGTAGAATCTGCTTGTTCTTAACATGGCATYCTAAGGACCTCATTTTTGATCTGAGAGCTCCTTATGTAATATGTATGTTATGTATGTTCATGTTATATGCAATATAATTAGATTCAGTTTTTTTCCAAATAATGTTTGCCTTTACTTTTCACACTATTCTATTCATTATTTTGAAGGCTGGGCAATATCAAGCCAGCCTGTGCTTAACCAGTATGACCAAGAGAGAATCATTTGTTCTAAAGAGCTAGCTTATAATGCAGTGACTCACAAACTTAGTATTTATTTAAGGGGAATGACCTTAAATAAGTCATTTAACTTCAAAAAGATGTTCCTGTGTACTTAAACTCATGTATCATGGTGGTGGATTAACACTGACTCAAGGCTGCTGGCAAATTTAGGTTGATATTTCCAAACTGGGAATCAAAAACATGCCATGAATTCTCTAGTCCATTTGGCTGATTGAAAAGTCAGCATTTTATCTTCTGATACAGTTGTAAAACAGAAAGAATGGAAACTGTCTTGTGTTTGCTTTTAATTTCTGCACATTCTAAACATTAGCAATGCCCTGTACACTGTAATTGGGAAGTATTGCAGTAAATGAGATTCCTTCATCAGAGAAAAACATCTATATTTGTCAAACAACTTTTGAAAGCTTCTGTTATGAATAGAAATATAAATATTTCAGAGGATTTTATTTTTAATATAGTGTAAATATTTCTTCACACACAATTGTGTATGCTGAATGATTATGCACAGAGTGCAACATTTTAACTTTGGAAAGAAATATAATACATCAYTCTGATAATGAGCAAGCAACAAAAATGGTATTCTGTTTTTTCTCAGTGTTTTAGTGACATGCACTGTGCTTTCATCTGAAATGCTGGGGTATTGCAAAGATTGAAATTCTCAATATCTACTCATCTAAAAAGGTCATTCATATTTGCTTCAAGATTGAGATTCGATGATGAAATATATTTATTGGTTAAATCTGGACTCCAGGAGCATTAAGAGAAGGACATCACAARATTTCCCGTGGGTATATAATGGCAATGAAAGACTGCAGTACTGCAAATATATGTTGAATACAGTAACAGTCGTGAACCTTTCTCTATAACTTCCTTAATTTTAAGTATGACACCCATCACCAAAATTGAGGAAAGGAAAAAAAAAAAAGAACCACCACAGTACGTTACTACAGAAGAAGGCCATGAAAAACAATACTTTATCATTTTAGTTATTCAATCTGTAACAGTAATTGGCCACAGCAGATCTACTGAATGGATCTGACCAATATTTTTTTTTGTTTTCCTTTGTCAATCCTCTATCTCAGCTTTTGGAAACTTCTGAGAAAGGAAGAGAGTACAGCTGATTAAAAGACTAAACTTGCTTTGCCTGAGCAATAGTTATTCAATTACCTTAGATCAATCAGGTGAAATGGAAGACTTATTGATCTGGGTACATATTTAGTTTCAGTATCACCAAATCTCTATCATAAATAGTAGCTGATCATCATTGCTTTTAATTTTGATAAAATGAGTGATTCCCATATTGGAAGTTTTTTCAAAGGGTTTGAAACATGCTGGTGGAAAATTATTTATTACATCCAAAATGAATGTTAGCGTATGACAGAYAATAATTTGTATATTCTTGTCCTTTTTTTTTATGTTAACAGTCATAATAAAAGAACAAGAGACAATATTTGAAGTGTTATGATTACTCATGGTCTAGGAGGAAGAAAGCCTTCTTTCTCAGTCCATGTTCCTAGCCAAACCATGCACTGTTAAAGGATYGAACATTCATACTTAGGGAACAATTTAATGTATGCTAAAGTCAAAAGGAATCTTTCCACTACTCTTTGCATTACCTTGTTGGATCATAGAGATTTAAGGACAGGGATTGTCTTTTCATTAGATATAGACCATGCAAAGGAATGTGACCCCAATCTTAATTACTTAGTCCAGACACTTTTATCATAGACAATAGTAGGTTTTCAATCCAATGTGTGGCCTATGTYATGAAAAAGAAAATAAATAGCAGTCCCTTAAAATACTTTCATTTTTTCTTCCTCTTTTCAGTGCTAGGTGAAATGCCAATCTGTTTTTCATTAACTTGCCCTAGATACTGACTTTAATAGTGCTAATATAAATTTAAAAGATAATCCTACATGATTTTGTCTTATACTACAACATTCTTGCTTCTTTGCTAATATGATTCCCATTGGTTATTTTCTGACAATGGTTTGAATGAAACACAGTAGAAAGGCTGTTCAAATAAAAGTATTTTGCAATACTTCAGACTCATAATTAATCCAGAGGATTTTTGTRGATTGGCGTTTGCTTACTGGATGGTAACAAATGTTTACTGTAAAGTGTATTAGTTTTTGGGTTTTTTTTCTTTTTTTTCCCCATACTCTGAGGAAGTATAACCTAACAAAAGAATATGCCTTTTATCTCGAAGTCTGAATATTTTTAGGTCAATTGATTCAYATATATTGCTTACTGTGTGTTATTAGGTTAGTCAGCTACTGACAAATGTAGCACAGATTCTAAATAAGATTATTTTTATATCACTATTTACGAATCTGAGTTCTCAGATGGGATTAGAATGATCAGAAAGCACAAAGCATTAAAAAAAAAGTCATGAAGATGTGCTAGCTTGTGGCAAACCAGCAAATCTGTTATCATCTTTAGTTATTTTGTCTGTGTTTAGAACAGAAAAGTTGCCCATGGCTGAAATTACTCAGTAGAGGCAAACAGTAGACACACATGGCACGTCCATACCATGCACAATGTTCAACGTGCAAATTAGATTTTGAGTGCTGGCTGGGTCTGGCTGGCCTCTAGCACAACCTTTGGGTTTATGTCATCTGCACTGACAGACACAAAGGCCCAAGGAGCTGCTCTGCCAGAAGGGAATACTCAGTGCCCACTGCTCAAGCCCCTTCCACCTCTGACATACCCGTACAATGTCTGGCGTTGGCAAAAAGTCAATGATTGCTTGCATTGAGATATTCCAGCCTGAGGWTATCCTTCAATTCCCTTACATTGCCAGAGTGAAGCAAGCTGTATTAGTGAGGGGCAAAGCCTGGAATGATTCAAAATGTTCGTTTTTGTGATAAGAATGTAATGTTCCTGCAGCAAATCGAGTCAAGCCCAAAGGGATCCATAAATGGGAGTTTTTTGCCATATTAATTCACAGCTCAATGTATACAGGTAAACTTCTGTAAACTTTTGTTGAAAAAAAAATGCCACTTATAACAAAGAATGCTAGCCTTGGTTAACAGAAAAACAGTAAACTGAAAACTGAGAAGCAGATGTGCTACCCATTCTGCYGACCTTGCTGTGATGTGGCAGCACCTCCCAGAGTGGCAGGACCTGTAATAATCTCCTGAACAATCAGGTCTTGTAAGACAGAACACTTAGAAATTACCTTCCCAATATACTTTAAGTACTGCTAGCATTGCTCAAGTGCATCAAATCCCATCTGAAAACCTGATTCCTCCAATCAAACTTGCAACTGAACACACTTAAAAAAAAAAAAAAAAAAAGAATAATGTGACCTTATCAAGTCACAGGTCACTTCATGTAACTCAGGTCTTCACCTTGATTATTGTTTTTTAATTACTCCTATAGATGTCCAAACTCCCAGCTATACTAACTTCACTCYGCACATTAAATAAGATTAACAAAGTAGTTCACTGAGAGCTAGGTCATGTCTCTCTTTGTATTTCCCTCAAATTATTTGATGATAATTCCAATTTCTAACATAGAGTATCAATACAGAATTACCATATTCTGGTCTCCCAAATTGCAAAGGACAACCCATCTGGAGGCAATAGCAGTAATARTGTCAATGCTAGCTGTTGTTTTACATTTCAAGGAATCCAAGTTTAAGAAATTATTTCTGTAAGTTATCAGTTCTATATATATAATGCTATCCAAAAGAGCAGGAGAAAAACTTTGTTGAAGTTTTGAACAAACACTTGTTCAAAAAGCGTAGGAAAATTCATGCACACCCTGATAGCATTTGCTACAGTGCAGCACTTCTTTACCACCTTGTTAGCTTAACTGAGTTAGTTGAAGTAAAGAGGAAAACTTCATTTTTTYCCACCTTTGGTCCTGGTGAATGAACTTTTAAAGGTGCAAAACATTTTTTGAGTTATGAAAAAACATGATTGAAATCCACCTTCTTTGAGGTCTCTTGATTGCACTGAATGATCAAAAGCTGCTATGAGACAGCTGCTTTGTCACTCCAACAGGCACCACCCACCAGAGCTTGTGAAAATGAGGTTCTCCTAGCTGTCCACAGAGGACTGCACCTACTCAGTCTCCCTGATCTGGCAGCCTGCAGCAAACTCCCCCATAAAGCCACCTGCCCCTGCCCTTCCTTTAAACCTCACCCATGAGGTCTCAGTCAGCTCCTCATCCATCCCCAGGTGTGGCTCAATGAACTCCAGGTGGTCATGACTGAGAGGGGGCTGTATCCTCCTTGTCTCCCCTTCCTGTCCTTTCTAAAGAGTCTGTATTCTTCCACTCCAGCACTTCAGTCACAGGAGCTGTCCCACAACGTTTCCATAATACCAGTAAGTTTGAAAGTGTGGGCACATCTCTAACTCCCCTCTTTTATTCTCCATGGCTGCTTATGATTACATACAGGCATTTAACGTGGGCTCCCAGCAAACCTGACTTACTGGCTGGAGTGGCTGCAATTCCTTTGTGCTGCTATGGAAGAAGAAGAAACCAGTCAACCTCAGCTTTTCATTACTTGGCATGAATTTAACACAGCTTTAAGCCAAAGCAAGCAACAGAACCGTAAAATTAATGTAACATATGGTTAAATAACTGTGCCTAATTACATTTATTTCATATAGGTATATTAATTTTAAACATGTTTATTATGATGGTGTYCAAAGATGCCAGAAAAAGCTAAGAGTTGAGTGAAGATCAGGAAGAAATTATCTCTACCAGAGAGTTTRCATTCTAAAAATCACACATGAAGATTGAGAAGGATATGGCCTATAATTAAATGAACATGATGATGACTGACACAGTTTTATTGCTTAATTATGTTTGTTGTAGCTGCTTTTCTCTAGATAACTCATCCTGAGGAATTATCTTATATAATTGCTGAAAATAATTATCAGAAAAAATAYCCACAGCAGATGAGGCTTTGAAAGTTTTTGATAGATCCTTTCCAGGTCAGTGGAATATTTTGCCAATGAGTACTGTGATAGCACTAATGGAAGTCCACCTGAGCTCCAACTGATGATAATACTACCATCAGACACACTGATAAATTATAATGGGCACACCAGCAGCAGCTACTACTCCAGAAAAATCCTTAAAGTGAATTTCCTTTAATGGCTGGGAAGACAAATGGCTTACATTTWTCATTGGATTCCTCCTCTTTCAGAAAATTGCCAATAAGCTTTCTGTTCTTAGCTCAAGACTTGGCAGTGTCTTGGACAWAACAAATTTAACCCATTCAGTAACTTTGATATGTTTGTTTATTTACATCAGTTATTTKTTCAAACTCCTCTTCAGTCAACCAATCCTACGTCTTTTCACATCTGAAATTAAGATAATTTTTTTTTAATGGCTCACAAACTTAAGTTGTGTTTCTGAGGAAGTCAGACTTCTGTAAAATTGTTATTTACAAGAGTTTCCCTGTACTGTAAGTACCTTAATTCATGAGGTACTTCCCATTTAGTTGTARGAGTTTCTCCCTGGTCTTTCCAGACTGACTGTGCATGAACARCTTGTACCTGACCCTTCCTAAACTCAGCCAGAACCCCAGAGAGTTAACTGTGGGCACACAAACAAATGCCACCAAATTCTGTGGCTTAATAACCCAAATCACATTGGCTGAGCTTGTGTGCTCTGTTACCACTCCGACTTTCTTTTACTTAGCAAACAGTACCAACAGAGACAGTTTGAGACATTATTCCCCCATATCAAATTGTTTGCTCTTTTTCCACTGCTGAAGACCATCCTTTGCAGTCAGTGTGGCAGAATAAATATTCCTTTTCTCCTGCAGGTTAGTTTAAGCTCCTGTTCACTGCTCATTTAGTCTAGTCTGTTGCCTCATGATAAGTAGTTAACACATATGCAAACTTTTCTTCTGCTGATCTAATTTCAGAGAATTATGACCTCTGTCAGAGGTATGGCACTAAAGCTGGAGTTAGTTTCACCAGTGCTTGTCTGTAAATGTCTTTAGCTCTTTCAATCACAAAGTAAAACACTTAAAATCTGTGTGAAGCAAATTGCTCCACGTTTGGGATGAGCTAACAATGTGCTGATGAATAGCTGGCTGAGCTGACAAGCAGAACTTGACAGCGTTCTCACAGCTTGGGGACCTYACACTCAGGTCTGGTAAGTGGCTTGCTAATGGAAGCATTTCAAATAATATTTATGTGTAACCGTATCTTCTTATAAAAACACTGTCAGAGACCTAAATGCTTCCAGAATTGCCTGGTCACTATGCTCCTTTTGCTAAAGCATTCAGTGACAGAAGCTGTGAGACTTGGAKTCAATGCCTTCATCATCAGTCTGTGGACTTTCAAAAACATATTCTCAATAGACTGCAGTACAATAGATGCTAGTTTGGGTAGAAAACACTCTCCACATTCCAGCTGAAACTGTACTTTGGGTAGCAAAAAACCCAGGATAATTTTGCYTAGGAAAAGCATGAACAATACAACYCAGT
The DNA here is from genome assembly GCA_902810485.1 of Alauda arvensis. Taxonomy (NCBI): domain Eukaryota; kingdom Metazoa; phylum Chordata; class Aves; order Passeriformes; family Alaudidae; genus Alauda; species Alauda arvensis. Next base: position 174,073 of record CADDXX010000531.1, read on the forward strand.
GAGAAAAGCATTTGGAAATAGATATCACTGCCTACTACTGAGATTGCATTTTTGTAATTATCTTGCAAACAGGAAAATAGTTCCAACACTTCTGATCTTCTAATTGTMTCTTGTTGTAGTCCAAAAGTAGAGATTTTCTAAAAGCTTMTARGAATGATTTTTTTCAGAACACTTACTTGCTGTTTCAAGCTTGMGGGTCTAGTGTTCTTTTGAAGTCCACAGGTCTATGAACAACATTTTACAGACCACAAGTTGTCAAAAGAATTACTTGCAGAGCTATTATATTTGGTTTTGAACATCCAGATGCTTAATATTGTGGCTGTAGATTAAAAGGTGTTGAAGAGAGCTGACTTGTGAATGAATGTGAGCTGTGACATGCCTTAGGTATTTAGACACTTCATTTCTCTCTGCTTTAATTTAATGCTATTTCTGYTCTCCTTCCTGTGCTATTCAAGTGCAGTTAAAGACCCACATGTATACTGGTAAACTGGTATCTTATACCGCATTAGGCATATGATTATCTGTAATCCTTAAATTAAGCTATAAATAATTATTTCTAATATTAATAACTCATCAGTCTGCATTACATCTTAAAACCAAAAAGCTTGCACTTAGCTCATTAGAATTTACTCCAAGATACTTTGTGCCCATTTCTAATCTAAAAGACAACAGAAGCAGGGATGGATTAGTAGCCTCTTGTTAGCATAATCTTTCATATCAATGAAAGTTACTGACCACATTTGTCAAGACCAAATCAAGATTTCCATGGATATGTAGGGCAAACTTCACTTCCCATGTTTATGTAAGTGGTACATGGAATTGTCCCAAAAGTATTCATCTGAATCAAAATCTGACCATACAAACCCTAAAAATGGGATGATTATATAGCACAGTGAACAATTAGACCTACTACTGAATGTTTTTGTCTGATTGTCTGAGGTATAAGCTTTTTTTAATGCTATTAATCATATTAACTACCATAGCACTCAAGGAGCCTGATTACACTATACCTGTACAATGCYTAATTCAGAAGATACATGGGTTAATCCTGTAGGGGTACAGACCTAAATTGCAATAAGGATGTAGACTGTGACTGTGCAGAGGGATTTTCTTGACTCACCACAGCTACAAATATCACCTCAGGCTTTGTGCTGTGTTGATTAGATGCTGTGGTTTCTGCAAAAATTGTATGGGCACAGCAAGGTTTCAACTGTCCGGAATATACTGCACAGAAATTCACTGTATTTCYTTTTTGCATATATCCAAACATGCAAAATGAAGATAACCATTAAATTCATCCCACAGTTAACTTATCTTTTTCTGTATGGTATTTTGAAAAATGAAGACACTTCACTATAGAAATACTGGCATTGCAGTACTGTTAGATATGGACCAGAAGTTTGACTCCTTAATTATGTCTGGTTTCAGATGAAAGCAAGAACCTTGTTGTAAGTGATCATCAATGGAAAGCGAAGGTATGCAAACACAGGAGTCAGTTTCCAGTTCAGAAAAGCACATTGTTAACTGAGAGAGGACCTTCACAAAACAAGTATTAGTTTTTAAAATTATTATTTGCTTTTTCTTCTGGAAAAATCAATGACTAAGCATGTAGGATTTTAGTAAGGATCTCAATGAAAACACAAAATAATTGCAGGAAAAGTTTGCAAATGCTATATCTAATGAARAATATGTGACAACCAGTTTTCTATACATGTTAGGAAACATTCTTGYGAATCAATCTCTTTATAGAATAACTGTGTTAAAACTGAGAACATAGATCACACTTTAAGATGAGAGCTACTTTTCTGTAACTCAAGGAAAATAAAAATTGAAAGAATTATTAGTAACCAGGAACATGAGTTCTCAGCTCACATAAAGGCCAAGATCAAACAGACTCCTTTTAAAAATAAAAGGGAGGGTTTGGAGTAAAATACTGTGTTAATGTGAGTCCAGTGACRATTCCATACCCTATTCCAGAGCTTACACTTTTAAAAGGATATTGATAAATGGTGAAGGTTGAGAAAATCCTAACAAGGATGAATCATAGCCTGGAAAGCCTGCTTTGTAGTGAGAGACTAACGAAACAGAACCTAATTATCTCAACAATAAGAAGGTTAGAAGGCTGCCTAATCATGATCTGTAAAGCATGTATGCTGAAAGAAGAAGAAGGTATGGAGCCAAAGTGAAGTTCAGTTATTTAAGACGACAAGCCAGGAATGTGACTTTGAGAGTTTGAGTAATTAAGTACTGGTTAAATTTATTCAGCTATTGTAGAATCTGCACAATGAGAAATATTTACCTTTAAAAAACTCCCAAATGACTTTGTTCACTTTAGTTCAACATTAAGTAAAAGGCTTCAGAAAAAACAAAGCAATAACAAAAAAAACCCAAAAAACAACAAACAAACCACCACACAGCAGCAACAACAAGCAAAAAAACCCACAAAACCCCAAAACAAACAAACCAAAAAACCCCATAAATTATACACCCCCCCAAAAAACAAAAATAAATCAAACMAAAAACAAAAGTGATGAAGCACTTGGGGCAAATGATACAAAATACCTCAGTATATAATATTATGGTGTTTTCAAGCTTTATCTTTACACAAGGTGGACCAGAGCCCATCAACTGCTTCCACTTCTCCAGAATTTAAATACTGTGTCTGTTAAAGTCAATGTCCATACCTGCCTCATGCAGCTTAAGGTTACATCTCAGAAGCTTTTTAGTACRAATTCCCATATTTTGTTCTCTAAAAAAACCATTAAATACATGGAATGATCTTAATGTACTATTTTCTATGTCTGCAATATTTTGTGTTTGAACCATTGTCAGAAGGAGAATGTGACACTAAAAGTTTTAGTGAAAAACTGCAYGGACAATACAATTAGAATTTAATTAAAAGGGCATATATCATGACAAATACCATATCTTTGGGAAACTATAGTGAGTATTAGTTCYCACAGTACACTACTCTGAAATTATCTTATTGGCCATGCAGGTGGGACTCTACAGCGCATTTTTGATTTATCTGGCATGTAGCAGAGTCAGCAGTGTAGTAACCATTTAATTTCACTATAAATGAAAGATTTTGAATTTGAAAATATAGATGTGATTTTTCTGTGTTGTAGTTTTGTTATCCCGTATAATTTTMTGTGAAAATATTATCAATCAGGTTTTTCCTTCATGAGCAAACCATAAGAAGATAAGCCACACAGGAAACAAATTTCTCTCTTGAAATTCAGTAATCACCATTTTGGGGCTACTCAACTAGGATACATTTATTATTTTTCCCAGATCTTAATTTTCTGCATGTTCATTTCAAAATAATCTCTGGATTTTTCTTGTTTCCTTGGTGGACATGGTGAACTCATTCTATTTGCTTTTGATTTATGTCTAGCAGTCTGGCATTAATTTCTTTTGGAGTTCTCATTTGCTTGGAGTCTTACAAAGGACAATGTCTGCTGTGTRTTTTCACCCTTGCACCCAGGAAGCAAATTCACCCAGTGACCTGAGTATGGAGTTCATTCTGGTCCACTGAAGATGAGCCTTTTGCACCATGAAGCTAGTGAAACATAACATTACAATTGTATGAAGTTGTATTAGGACCATACTGACTCATCYTTGCATAGAAAGAAATCGAAGTCCGTTGACACTATGCAAATTGGAGTAAGAAAACCAAGCAGGAAACAGAGAGTGGTAAGGAGCCAATTTCTGTTCATGCAATTGTAGAAAGCCCCTCTTGCCCTGTATTAGGGGCACACACAGAATCAGCAGCAATAAGAGAGATCTTCAGAATCATCTTCACACAATCACAGARCATTCTGAGCTGCAAGGGACCCACAAGGATCATCAATTTCCCACTGTTAGGTGAATGGCCTGTGCAGGGACTGAGACCACAAACTTGGCATTACTATCACCCACCTCTAACCAACTGAGCCAATCTCAGGGCAATCCAGTCCCACCATCAACCCAGCACCACTACAATACTCCCTAAACCATATCCCCAAGTACCACATCCAGACACCCCTTGGTTACTCCTAGAGACAGTGACTCTATCTCCTCCCTGGGCAACCTATTCCAATGCCCAACTACTCTTTTAGTGATTTTTTTTTTTCTGATATCTAATCTGAACCTCTCCTGGTACAACTTAAGGTCATTCTTCTTGTCTTTCACTTAAGATATGGCAGAAGAGACCRAGCCTCATCTCACTACAATCTCGTTTCAGGTAATTGTTGAGAGCAATAAGGTCTCCCCTGGCCTTCCTCTTCCTCAGACTAAATACTCCTACTCCCTCAGTCACTCCTCATGGGACATGTTTTCTAGACCCTTTACCAGCTTCATTTCCTTTCTGTGGACACACTCCASCACCTGAAYGACCCTTCTGAAGTGAGCAGCCCAAAACTGAACACAGGATTCAAGGTGTGGGCTGACTGGTGCTCAGTACAGGGGGACAACCAGTTCTCTAGTAGTGCTTGGCCATACTCTGAGCAATTCTCAATATACTCTTCCCCAAGGCAGTAGCTCTGAGTGGACCTGTTGTAACAGCAGGGCAGGACCCGGCACTTTGCCTTATTGAACCTCATACAGCTGGTCTTGGCCCATCAATCCATCCTGCCCAGATGCCTCTGCAGAGCCTTCCTACCCTCAAGCAGACCAACACTCCCACCTAACTTGGTGTCACCTGCAAACTCACTGAGGATGCATATTATCCAAACCATTGATAAAGATATTAAATAGGTCTAGTCGAAATTGTGAGCCCTGGGGAACACCACCAGTGACCAGCTGCCAGCYTTATTTAGTTCCATTTAGTTAATTTTGAATATGAACTCTTTGGATTAAATAAAAAAAGCAAAGAAAAAAAAAATTTATATGCTCCCCCTCCCCATTCAGCAACTATGCYCCACGCAGCCATTCCCCCACTCCCCACCCAGGATAGGGGGAGAGAATGATAAAGATGAAAGTGAGGAACTCATGGCTTGAGGTAAGGACAGTTTAATAGGYAAAGCAAAAGGTGCACATGCAAGCAAGGAAAACAAGGAATTCACTCATGATTTCCCGTGGGCAGCAGGTGTTCAGTCAAGAAAGCCAGGCTTCATCACGCATAGTGGTGACTTTGGAAGACAAACACCATTACTCTTAGTGCCCTCCCCTTTCTTTTTCTTCCTCCAGATTTACATGCTGAGCATGATGCCATACAGTGTGGGAAATCRTTTTGGTCAGTTGGGATCAGCACATTGCCCTGTCCTCTCTCAACTCCCTGTGCACCCCTAGCCTGCTCCCTGGTGGGGTGTGATAAGGAGCAGAAAAGACCTTGATGCTGTGCAAGTGCTGCTCAGCAGTAACTGAAACAACCCTGTGTTATCAACATTGCTTCCAGCACAAAACTAAATCCTAGCCCCATGCTAGCTACAATAAACGAATTAACTCCATCCCAGACAAAACCAGCAAAAAAAGGGGAGTTGGGTTAATACCAGAATACAATGTGACCTTGTAAAAAATGATGGTATTGTAYAGCAAGTGGAATTCTCTCAGAATGATTGCTCCTGAACTCCTGCTTGGAGTTATAAATRTGCAGTGGATGGCTACATAGAAGCCACAGATTCCAACTGTACATTTACCTTTTTGAAAGTTGTGTAAGAGGAGAAAAGTACATTCTGCTGTTTTGAYCAAATGCCTTTTACTTACATACTTTGATCACATATTTGTGTATAGTCTATGGAAAGTTTAGTTTTATTGCTGTGCTTTACAATATTTAAGTCAYAGTTGCAATCATTAATKGAAAACACTACAGATGATCCTTTGGTAACCTGTAACAAATTGCCTTCTCATAGTACAACACAGGTGGGAGATCATTATTCAGATGAACAAGTACACGCTTTAATATCCTCCAAATTAATCTTACAAAATGCATGACATATTCATCAAAATAAAGACTGTCCTGCAAAATTTGGGACAGATGGCAGTGCAAGATGACATCTTTTCCAAATGTGTCAAAATATTCACTCATTCAAGCAATATGACTGGTTGCACATTGTGGGTGCATTATTAAAAGAACAAAAGCAGTAAAATTCACTTGCATGAACACCTGCTGCTAGAGTGACTTAATATAAGGAAGCCAAAACATATAATAAGTAATATAAATATAATTACTTCACTGACAAATAAGTTAACAACGGCTATTGCAATTCTTAAAATGTTTTAAGTCAGTGAATTACACCTGTATTTAGATGTACAACATTTAAAACCAAAACATACCTTCCTAAAGACCCTTAAGGAAGTATCCTTCATACCATATAGCAAAATATAAGAACAGACACACAACAGGCCTAYTAGTTGTCTCCTAGGTGATTAGATTAGATAGTATATATTTCTTTACCATTTGAAATAGGAGAGCATAGAAGTGATTGATAAGCCAAATATCACAGATAATTCAGATTTGAGAATTCAAAGCACTATCTGCTCTCTACGGAGGATCTGATATGGGGGCAGAAACAAAGCATCAAGAGAAGAAGAGCTGCAGTTTTTTGTTTTTTGTTTTTTGTTTTTTTTTCAGTATTGAAAAACTCAGTTTATTGAATCTAATACAACTCTTGTGCAAGGAAATATCATAAAGGTACGAATATTATTTTTGTTTCAAATTATGGCAAGATCTTCAAGACCCCCTTATTTTGTTCTCTGCTCTGTTCTCAGCAAAGTTAGGCAATGCTCACCTGTTCTTAATGCAGGGTCTTGCACTCTGGATGGTGATAAGTGCTGTTATTAAACTGATCAAGCAAACATGCTCTGGAGTGAAACAAGGTGTACCTGTGGAGGCCTAAGCACATATTTGCTACACCACCCTTAGTCTGTAACTATACACAGGAATGAACAGAGACCCTGTGTTGAAGCACGTGGCAATACCCACAGGGCTCCCACTTGACCATCACTTAGCTTAGTGGCTAGCTAACTAAAATATGAACAGCAAATAACTGGTCTCCTTATGAAAAAAAAAAGAAAAGGAAATCTGTTTAAAACGATTGGGCAAATGTCTGCTTTGCTGTCTTTTTCTGGGAGRATGGGAAACAGGAACAAAATGCTTTATTGCTTGGTGTACAATTATACTGTCAGCTCCACGAAAACGCAGATGGGTGAATATGGTAACAACAGGCTGGTACTGTAGAAACTGCTACTGTAAAGGGTTAACAAAGACTGCACTTGCTGTACATGACCATGGAGCAGAGATCGGCAGTGTGAATGGTGTGGTCCTCCCGAACACACACACGCACACACACACAGACAGGGACACCTTCACCCTCTAGGTGCGCAGTGCCCACCTGTCCAGTCCCCGGTGCCCGGCCCGGCTCGGCCGGCGCCTTTCAGCGCGGGGATGCGCCGCTCCTTCGCGGGGGGCTGTGGATGGGGATGCGGTTTCTGTAGCGCTGGGCTGGCTGCGGGGAGCCATTGGCTGGCGGCTTTGTGAATTTCATTCAGTTTGGTCCAATAGCGGGAGGAGAGCGCCTGGTACAGCCTGGACCTCTCCCCCCCCCCCCCCCTCGCCCCCCCCCCCTTCCTCTCTCTCCCAGCTCGCCTTGCCTTGCAGATCAGTCTCTCCGCGGCTCGGGCTTTCTGCATAGGCAATCACAGCTCCTACTTGCAGACTCAACTCTCCCTCTCGCACTGATTGCAATGAATTTTCTGCCTGAATGTAGGTCGCTTACAACCGAGAACACGAGTTTCCTTCAAATYCAGTGTTGTTGTCTTTCTTCTTGTTATTTTTGATTTTTTCCCCCCTTTCGTGGTCGTTGCATTCCTTTGGAGAAGCCAATCGAATTGGATTCCAAAAAGGAGAGCAGGAACCGTATGTGAATAATCCTGGCTGCATGATAGCCCGCGAGGATTTCCTGAAAGATTCTGGCTGTGTAAAAAAGACCCCTATGCTTCTGCAGCTATCCCAGTGTTAAGGTAGGAGTACCGGATTTGCAGTTTGAGTGTTCATTTTTTTTTTCTGTTGTTTTTTCTGTCCCCCCCCCCCTTTTTTTTTTTCTCGGCGAGGGTGGGGGAAGAGAGGGAGAGGTGTTGCAGTTGGTACTCTGGCAAAGGGCGAGCAGTTTGCTGCAGTCGTCTGTGCTTWTACTTTTCCCATCATGATGAAGCGATACTTTCTTTCTGACATTTCCACCATCATACGCGATCTTCTTGTCACATATGCATATTTATGCAAATTTATTTCTTTTTTACCCACTTCGGTCTCGTCCCTTGTACCCCCCTTGCACCATAATTTGTTCGGAGGCATTTTGCTGCAATCAGCTATTTGGAAAGGCTCTGAGCTTCTGTGTGAGATGTTTACAAAGTAGCTTTGCCTTACAGGGAAATAAACAGAAGATTGTGGAGGAGAGGAGGGAAAAATATCTGCAGTACAGGCAGAGAAAGAAAGAGCGAAGCCACAGTTTCTTGCAAGCGCGAAGAGGGGCAGGAGCGGTACCTCATGCTCTGTATGAGCCTGTGGTTTTCAGGGAAACACAAAACCAACACGTAGGGTTTTGGTTAACCACTTTCCTAGCCACTACCACAGCCAGGAAAAAAGCAAAAAGGGACAGGGACGAGGACGGGTGGGGGGGACAAGGGAGGCGGCTGCTCAGGGGAGATCTTGGATCTTCTGGGATTAAGCGGTTCACCCGCTTTCCCTTAAGCTATTCCGTGGTGG
>CADDXX010000531.1:192021-332349 GCA_902810485.1 Alauda arvensis
TTTTACTACTGACTTGTACTTTGTCAGAGAAACTAGTTTTGCAGAGAAGTGCATGAACAATATGAAGAAATTTACCTGGAATTATATAAAGGCAGGCTTAACAAACTGTGGGTTTTAATGGTTCTGTCACTGGTACATGGGGGTGAGGGAAAGAAAATTAGACTAAAATGTGCCTTCATCCTACTCTTATACATCACTTAAAGATATTAATGTAATTGTTGATAAAGACCRTGGAGTTGCTGCTTAACCATTATTTCACATCTAAGTTATATTCCATAGTTATAAAACTTTTTTCTGATCACTTTTTAAAACAGAATTTATATACTTTGCTTAGCTCAAAATTTGCTAAGAAATAAAGCAGACAGAAGAAAGCAATTTGCCCTCAGGGGTTGCAGAGTGCTAGTCTTTCATGTTCTTAATAAGCAACCTTCCCCTATTTATATAAATGGACATATTGCATAYAACAGCAATTTTGAGAGCAATTATTCTTTGCTTGCTGTGAACTGTATATTTAAAAGATTACAAGCATAATTAAGATCTCATTAACACTGTTCTTGCATTGGTTTACACCATTGTCTCCAGTGACACTGTGCCTAATACCTGAGTGTCTAGAAGTATTTAATGCTTAAAAAATGGATAGTCAGGTTCCAGGATTTTCCCCTCCTTTTGCAGCTAATATCTCATCATTTAATGTATTGATTTGGCAGAGGTGTCTCTTTTCAGCTAAGAAGAAYTTGTTCTCTGTGGAGTAAATTGTTTACCAGCCAGCTATATGTGTTTGCCTTAGTGAATCTGAGTGAAATAGTCCATCACAAATTCATGTAACTGCATTAACCTTCTTGACATTGTGACTCTGAAAGTTAAGATGAGGATAGAGGTGAATGACAGAAGGTGGTGAAAATGAGATTCTTGGACATGATGCACATTTTACTGTGTGTAAATAAGCTTAGAACTTAWATGAATTTTAGAGATAAATTTATCTTTTAAATTTATTTGTCCCCTTTAGTTGATTCTTGTTAAACAGGAAGAGTATATTTTATCAGAATTTTAGTTCTTAATCCATGMTAATTTCTAGTATGTACTCAGATTTTATGTTTAGACAGGCAGAAGTTGCAGGTAAGGAGGGAAGAAAATGGATGGAAAAAAACTTAATCACAACATTTTTATTACTTCACACCAATTTCTTTTTCTGCTCTGACATGCACCAGGATTGATTATTTATAGTACCTTCTTTCTATGAATAAATAAGCACTGAATTTTCTATAAGAAGATATCTCAGACTAGAAGTAGYTTTCTAGAGAAGATTAATAAAAGTTTGGCTGAAGAATTCAACTTCCTAGAGCAATATATTGCCTTTATTTGCAAAAACATAAAATTCCCCCCCCCCAAAAAAAAATTGGATGAAGAACCTAGACTTTACTAGATTACTTTACATGCTCTCCAGAGCCTTTCATATATCTTGAGAGTAGTTTGTTTGGGGGAGGGAGGAAAGAAACAAAGGAATTTATTTTTGTTTCTTTTTTTTTCCTTTGTTTGGTTTTTATTTGGCTAATGTACTGTAGAAGGCAAAATGGATTTCAGATATCTAGACTGATATAACCCCAGCCTGCCACTCCACTTAATCTTACTTCAGAAATGCACAAAATGGCCACTTTGGGGAAGGAGAGGAGAATGTGAAGATTTAAGTCTTGCCCAAATACAGAATCAGAATATAGCTCTAGCACTTGGACTGGGAAATGTGTCTGGAGTCTCTGATCTGGGTCTAACTGAAGTAGTGCCAGGACTCACTCTTGCTTATCCACCGTGATTTTGAAAGTAGTAAATTCATGGACTGCCATGACATGGCATGTACAGAATAACCAGGGGATCAGGCACAGCCAGCACTGGTTTAGGAAATGTAGGTCGTGCTGGACCAAGATGACCAGGTTACCTGCCTAGTGGATGAGGGAAAGGCTGTTGTCTGCCTGGATTTCAGTAAAGCCTTTGACACCGTCTCTCTCAGCATTCTCCTGGAGAAGCTGGTAGCCTGGATCTTGGACAGGTGCACTCTTGGCTGGGTTGAAAAATGGCTGGATGGCTGGGTCCAGAGAGTGGTGGTGAGTGGAGTTACACTTGTGTCAGCTGGCCATGAGTGGTATTCCCAAGGGCTCAGTGTTGGGGCCAGTCCTATTTACATCTTTATCAATGATCAAGTGCATTCTCAGAAGTTTGCAGAAGACAGCAGGTTGTGTGGGAGTTTTGATCAGCTGGAGGGAAGGAAGGCTCTGCAGAGGGATCTGGACAGCATGGATCAATGGGYCAAGGCCAACTGTATGAGATTCAGTAAGATTAAGTTCTGGGTCCTGCACTTCAGTCACAACAACCTCACGTACGAGTTCAGCCTAGAAACATAAAAAAGATTTTTCATTCTAGATTTTCATATGTATTGTTATACAAAGGGTGTTAATCTCAACTGAAGTATGGTAATTTTTGGGTTCAAGTGTTGCATGTCTATGTGCTACACATGAGGCTTCTGTACTGTAAAGTCTACAAAATAAAAGGTAAGGAAAGCTGAAGCAGGAGGGGTGGACAGAAGAGGGACCATTCTCACTGCAGTGATGGTTTTTCCCACAAGTACCTACCGTACAACACTATTGGGATTTGCAGTTGCAAGACTGTGATAATAACAACACAAGACCTAAAGTGTGAGAACATCAAGGGAAAAAGAAAAATGATGTTGTGGAGGGCTCTGGAAAACTGCTTCAGTGGCTTAGATGACAGCTTACAGGGCCGTGAATTGCAGACSCTTGACATTACTGAGGTTGAGACACTAATTTACTCAAGGCAAAACATGATTTAACAGCATTTGTGAATTAAAAATTTGTATTGGATCACCTAAACTTAACATCAGAGATATAAAAAATTAGGATCACGTAGACATAACTTAGAGCTTTAGCCTGGATACTTTATTTTTCTCAAAAAGGAAGAGTATAGAGAATTCTAAGGGTGTTTTTGTTTGTCTTTACCTTGCTCTAGGTAAAGGCATAGAGTATCAGTGAGTACCTTTATTTTTATAGTGATCTTTTAAAACAAAACCCCATAATTTACTTTATGTTTTACTATATTCATCAAAATGGAACCAGTACTTTTTTGTATGCTGTTTGTAAGTACTAGGTGACTTTGTATCCTTTTATAACTTCTATTATTTCATAATGGATCCTTTGGAAGGAAGGATGTCCTCTCTTCCTAAGACTACATCATTTATCAAACAGTAATTGCCATGGTACATTTAGATGTACTATGACTTTGTAAATCATCACAAGGATTGTCTGATATCCACATTACCCAATGCCTCAAGGTATTCCAAAATACAAGATCTAGCCACAGGCATTAACAACACATACAGTGATTGCTGTCATATTTTGGTGCTGTTCCCAGAAATGCCACATTCAGAAGGTTGAACTTTGAGGAATGATGCTGCATAATCAGATGGCTAAATTCATTACAAGCTGAGGTACCACAACAGGGAGTACARTGTTATCCTTGATGATCTTGGCTTTTGTGGTGGCAAACAACAATACCACAGAATTTCTTGATCTGGTTACCAAGTGATTCAGTCTTTCAAACTATTCCCAATGCTGGAAATTTGTTTTTCATCACTTTTTTTTGCTTAGTTTCAGTTTTCTTTCCTGAGAAAGCATTGAAAACATGCAACAGTTCCTCAATAGTCCAAGTAACTACTTTGGACAATGAGAACAGTTGTTCAGTGGCTGGATATCAGACTTATTATTCTTAGGATTTGGCTGATGCAAACGGAAGAAGCTGAGAAATTGTGACTGTTAATTCTGGACTGTTCTGCTCTAAGGAATAGGGGAAAACGCACAACCACCACCTCCCTCCTTCCCCACCACCCCCTAAGAAAGAACTGACAAAAGCCCTTATTTTACCATATGCCAAACTCATCAGTGATTGATGAAAGATTCTTACAGGGCTACTACTCTGCTTCCCACTGTGAACTGTATCTGTTCAGTGAGGCCATGTTTGAAACTTTTTGTCAAATGTCTACTGAACATATTGCGCAAACTAGGAGCACTAGAGAGGAATTAATTTTAGTTTTAGTCCACATATTTTACATAATCAATTCATACTCACATGTGCTGAGCTTTATGACAAAAATKTCATGCTTTTTTTCTACGGCTGTTTCATTAATTGGTGAGGCACCAACAACCTCTGGATTTCAATGATTTTTCTACTAGTACATGAGCATCTTTCTCTCAGAGATGTCTCTATMAAATTAGTGAGGACTTGATCTGTCTGCCAATGCTCTTTACTTCCTGCTAGTAAACTGCTAGTTTAGCTCAGATGCCACTGAAAATCATAGTTCTGAATCTCTTGGAAATGCTGTGGGTTTTGGTTTTCACTATGAAAAAATACAGCTGATATTATTTGTTACTCATCCTTCAATCTAGATACTTTCAGATGCTGAATTAATTGTCTTGTAGGATTATCAAAAGTATATGCAGATGATTGGTAAGATTTTTCTGAAGTTTTTTAAGAAAGTCATTGCTTGAGTCCCCTGTGGGACTCAAGTTCATCCTGCATGCATACTGTCTTCAAACTGAAGACAGTCGTGTGCAAATAAGTTATTTTAGGTTCACAATGCAATTTATGGGAATAATTAAGAATTTTGGGATGCAATTGACCTTTTTTAAGGTTTTCTTCAGAATGAGATTAAGCACTTGTGATTAATGAATAAATKAATTTGATCAGGTGAAACTGGATCTTGATTAGTTTACATTGTTCCAGAGACTATAAACTATTTGCTTTCCTGTTCTAAGGCCTGAGACATCGATATTATTGGTGAAACAAAGGTCCCTTACAATTTATTGCTTCATTGTTATTTCTGTTTATATAAAGTTACAGGTCTTGTTTTAAGATAAAGGACTCCTCTTTTAATGGCTTGCACTTCTTGATATTTGAATACCTGCCTCATTCTCAAACACGTCTTCCTTATGAAGCTGTGGGACTGTTGGACGTCTGATATGCTTGAATACCATTGAYAGTCTAGGATCTAGCCTTAATTTTATGTTATTACTGTACCTGTCAGAGGCCTGAATCATTAGACTGTATTCCTTTCTGAACTTCATGCTAGTACATTTGTCAGGGCTATTGGTGTAAAAAAATTTCATTCTTCTATCCAACATTGTCATTCAGTGGTTTCAGTTGTACATAAAAAATATGAACTACTCAGTTTTGATGTATGCAAATTTTTATGTATGAAAGAAATAGAGTATTTTATATGCTGATTACCTCCAAGTACTTTCTGTGTGAGACATCCTTTAGAAGAAATGTGTGGAGGAGTTTTACAGGATTTTCAATTATTCTGAATGTAAAAGGGGTGAAAAACAATACAAGGGGTRTAGCATCTATTTGAAATAATTTTAATAGATATATTTTACTGTGGTTGAGTTTAAGGATTCATTCCATCATCTCTTATTCTTTAGGATGTTTTGCTAAGCACAAAACAGTGGAGATGTGGCTGAATTTTTTGGGGGTGGTGAAATGCAATGTCCTCTAAACTTGCATTTAGAAGACTAAGTTCACAATATGATCACTGGAAATTTCATATGTATTTCAGAAGGAAAATCTCCTCATGCTCAAATTTATTTAACACAAGACATAAAATGTAAACTTCCAAAAGGAGCAGTAAAACCCGCAGCTTTTAATTTCTAGTGAATACTGAATAWTTTAAACCATCTACTCTTTTTGGAATTATGAATTGCAGTATAGAAATTTGGAAGTGGAAGACTACCTTCATTACATATAATAATAGCTGAGAACATGATATAACTCTAATGGCAAATAATTATGTTTCAATAGTTTACTGAAGGGTACCAGTGAAGGGAACAGCTAACATAGTGGCTGTTGCAGCATAGGTCTCTCCATTCAGCAGCAACTGTTAATATTTCTCACATGAAAAGGGCTAAAGAATTAGATATTACAGATTTCTTTTTAATTGAAACTCATATTAAAAATATTTTTCAAGTAACAAATTATCAGGTTCTAATAAAAATAGAATTTGTGCATGTCTATGTACATGTATGCTTCAAGTMATTTCAATATTTGGTGCTTTTTATTGTCTAACAAAAGATTGCATGTGTCCACTTGATAATCTTGATGCCCTTAATGTAGACCTTTTTTAATCAGTGATTTAAACAAAATAAAACGAGTACAAACTAAAATTCTTTAAAAATTGAAAAAAATAGATCATCTGTAACAGTTATTTTACTGTTACAACCCTCAAGTGAACAACTCTYACTTGAGTTGTCCTCATCTAAGGGACATTTTTTTTTATGAGGGCATACAACACAGGTGGATTCTTGAGTGAAACACTTGCATTTGGTCGTGCACCAGCAATCAGATAGTGATAATCTCTGTTCACAGTTGGAAGTGCTTACATGTCAAGAATCTTAACTCCAAAAGCTTATGAGCTGTGTTTTCTGCAAAGATATTTTTTTCTTGATATCTTAAGTTTTTCATTTTCAAGCCCTGAGAATATTATTTTAAAAAAATTAAATAATGCAAAGTTAAAAGCCCTACTTAAAAACTCCTGGAAGAGTTAAGAGCTGTATTTAAAAATAACATATTTGCTCTGATATCCTGTTGTTTACTGAGGAAATCTAAYAGTTGAATTATTAACTAGAACCAGATCATGACTACAACAAAGGTATTTATCACTTAGCCATCTATCAGTTTCAATTTCATCTTAGACATGTGAACAGGAAGAAAAMTTAATGAATGTGAAAGAAATGCAAACTGGAATGCTTTTAAGTGTTTTTAATACAAATTATATATTACTGGAAGATTTAGTTTACTTACAGAAACTTCAAATTGTTACTTGCATGCAGAATGCCTTTGTTAGCATATTTACCTGTGGTTGGATTTTTTTTTTATTTTTTACTTGTTAAAAAATAACACACAACATTTAGAGCTTGCAGCACCTGAGAAAAACAAAGATTTTGTTGCTACAGGTGTTTGTCACCAAAGGGGTCTTGAGCTTTTAGTTTTTCAAACTCTTGCAGATCAGGCCACTGAGGTGCCTGGTGGGAGCTTACACTTTGCCATTATCCTTCCACCTTATAACTTCTGTACACGTGTGTTTCCAGAGTCTGTGTGTACTCAGAGGAGTATTTCTAGAAATATGTTAAGGCACTGTGCAACAACTCCAAGTTACTGGATCAGTACACATCCTCACAGTGACACGACAGTGCTCTTCAGCCCTCCAGAGGCTGGTGCTTTGCTCTGGTAGAAAGTCCTCTGRGACCTGAACCATGGTCTTTGCATAGCACTACAGTACAGTATGTGACATACCAGTTTGGTCAGAGTTAGCTTTGTTTCACTATGCCACATCATCACTTCCCAGAGCTTTTTGAGTTAAGATTTGTCTTGTGGTTTGCAAARTGACAGCAATTTTGCATTTATGGAAGAGACTTTTAAAATATGTTTCTCTTTAATGCTCTGCTTGAGACCTTGTGATAGTTATTGCTGTCACAACCATGCTCTTAACGTGTGATTTATAATTTTCCAGTACCAGCTACCAGCTATTGTCAGAATTCCCTCCAAAAATTATGTGTCCAATAGACTGCAGTCAAGTATGAGACAGCAAATATGAGACTTGGATACGTGGATTGACTTCTGCAGTTTACTGATCTCATGAGAACTTTTATTGACTTCGAAGGGCTCTGGATCAATCTCTTARTTTCTGCTCAAAGCAACTGCAGCCTTTCTTCATTTTTCAACACTGAAATAGTAAAAGACCAACATATTCATAGCTCATTCACTCATGAATATCTTGATTCTTCCAAGTAACAGCAGGGTAGAGAAAAGCAATTGACTTCTCAACCAGATAAATGGAAAGAGTAGAGATATTGTACTCATGGCAATCATAAATTTGGGGTTGTTACGACCTGTAATCAACAGCATATGATATAACCTATTGCTATGGCAGGCAGGAGATCTAAGATGACTGACAGCCTAGAGCAAGTAAGATCCGGCTGAAAACAGAATGTTCTAAACACAGAACAATGACTCTATATATAGCCCTACAGTGAGAGAATCTTTTCATTTCTCCTTCTGATGGGAGACAAGAGAGGATTTATTTGACTTTTGGGAAGCTTTATAATCTTCAGCAAATATTCCTGACACTGGAAACATTTTAGGCATTTTACTTAGTTAATGTAATGGAATTTAAATAAACTTACCAACGTATTGATTTCCTGCATTGGGGAAATGTGAGGTTTCTTATTATTATTGTGGTTTTTATTTGCTTGTTCAAGTAATTATTCAACACTGTCCACTGCTAATTTTAGACGATTCTAAATACAATAGATTCAGTTAGTGCATGGAGTGGTTGATTAGCTGAGGATTGAGATAATCCATTGTTGTGCTTTAATGCTTCTCTTGTGGGTATTTCAGTGACCTCTCATAACTCTTAACCTTTATCTAACATTTGGTACATGGCTCATTCAGCACAATGAAACTATAATGAATGATTAAGTTGTAATTAATRAATTTACCATTTTGCATTTGACTCAGTTCTTAGCAGAAACATTAAACAAACTGCATTAGTTTTACAAATGTCTTTTGAATGTCTTAAACCTAATCAAAAGGATTTAGGGCCACATTCTCATCTTTTATATATGTTTTGAATTTTGTTTCCTGTTGATTTTTTCTGTGGTCTTCACCGACTATTTGAAGTTACAGGGAAAAAAACCAAACAAAACTCTTACAATGTCAAATACATTTACCACACCTTCTGTAAAACAYCTTAAGTCAAAATTTCAAGACTTGATCTGGCCTATTGCTGCTTGAGTTACAGCATTCACACCATTCAGCTGACAGTAATCTGGTAGTGAAGAAGAAAGTTGTACTGCAGTTGCCATGCCCCAGTTGTAGAGGGAACCTAGTTTAGTTTTCTGTCCAGAAAAATCCATTTGATCCCATGAAAATGCTGCCTCTTTTACTTCTAGAGAGCAAGAATTGGGTTGATCGTAAGGTTCCTCTCAAGACAGGATCCCTTCTCTTGTAGTCTTCTCATGCACTCCCAACATAATAATAACGCTGGTAGTGGATGCCATCATTGCTGTTCTGTCACATTTTATCCCTAAAAAAGGAAACACATTTTAAAATGTTTGGGTTTTTTATATACTTTGATTTTGGTCAACTGCCAAAACTTCCCTGAGAAGGGAAAACTGATAGTTCTAAGTGCAGACCAGATAAGCCAGAACAGAATTTAATTAGAAGAAAGATTTCCAGTGGAAGACTTTTCTCCCCATTGAATTTGAGGGAAGATGAATTGGAACCTTAGATGTAAGTTCTCTTCAATTTTCTCTTGTTGCTCTTTGTTACCAAAGTAAATTTTGGCTGTATTTAGACTGTGAACCTGGGGTAGGATTTTTAACAATTGGGGCAGACTCAGCTAGAGACCCAGGTTGAGCCATGATCTGAACAGCTCGGTAATCACTTTTGTGCCTTTCTGTTTACTCCTATTTAGAGTTATTTTATCTGTTGAAAGGGAACCCCACATACACAAAAAGAAAGAGAATTGTGTTTTTATTAGGAGGCCTTGTGATGTAGACAACTATGGGAATGAAGGCGATAGAGATAGAGCAATTAAGCTGCAAGCTCAGAGGGCCTCTCATAAACATCATAGAAATTCTTTTGGATCTCAGACGTGTTTCTGTTTGCTCACAAGGTTGTGGTTGCCAAATAGAGACTTAAATGATTTTCTCTTCTTGTCAGGGAGGCTAAAARTGGTGTAAGGGTACCTACATCCTATTTCATATCACTAAGCTTTTTGTGGTGCTGTAGGAAGATGGAGTTGTTTCTTTTCTGTTGTTCTGACACTGTGACTTTCCATTGGTAGGCARGCAATTCTGTATGATTTAAACCAATTAGGAAAGACTTAACATTTCTTCCCTTGTCTCTTGAGGATAGAACAACACCTGGGGATACAGGACTGTAGCAATTCTTGTTCTACTTGACTTGAATTCAGGCTTTTGCTCAGTTTTCACAAAAGACTTGAGATGTCAGAGATTATAGTTCAAACTGTTCTTTAGTTGCTAATATTAAATGACGCTGCTCCATACGGAGCAGTAATGATCTGAGTAATTGATGAAGTGATTCACTGGCATGAATTAGACATAACCAAACACTGAACATCTGCTATAACCTTTGTGACTGSAGTCTAGGTTGAGTCAGTCACGTTAATGGCATATTCTATCTTTCTTGAAAAATGTACATGTATTTACAGAAGAACAGAATAACTGACTAGGTTTGAAGGGATSTGTGGAGATAATTTTCTCAAATTCTATGCTCAAACAGAGACACCTACAGATGATTGTCCAGGACTGTGACCAGACACTGCTTGACTATCTCCAAGAAGGAGGATCCTACAACCTCTCAGAGTAACCTKTGCCAGTGTTTGATCASCCTCTCAATTGAAAAGCGTTTCTTGATATTCAKAGGAAAATTCCTGTGTTTGTTTGTGCCCATTGCTTCTGGTCCTGTTACTGAGCAATTCAAACACCTAAAATTTTGGATTGAAAAAGATGAGATTTATAGAGAAATCTGCTTAATCAATATTTGAATGCTTTTAATCACACTGATTGCTTTTAAAAACCATCTTATAAGACTGCTTTGTACTTTGGGTTTTTTTGTGTCTATTCCCCAGCTTCATCACAAGTTGCTTCTTGTGAAAATACTGTTCATTCTTTTTCACCAATCATTTTGAAACTAGTAAGGAGGTTGGAAAAACACATTTCTTGTAGCTGAAATCATGTGGRTTTTAGTCCATAAGTCAGTGTAGAATGTGGTTGTGTCTGCCCCTAGCTTCTGATGATAATCTCTACAAAGGTAAATACTGCTTAGAATAAACAAATTAAGTACCTTCTGGAAGGAGGAGGGACAGTGACAGGGAAGGAGATATAATACCAAGGGTAAATGTCTAAATGATCAGAGGCTGTAGTCCAGTGATGACACTTCTATACAATCATTGTGGTTTGGAAATTTATTTTTATGATTTAAATGCTTTAAATTTAAATGATTTAAAGCAAAATGCAGAACTATTGAATTAGTAACCTCATTGTTCTTTATATAATGCTTTCTACTAGGAAGATAGCCATTCTTATTTTTCATGTATGATTGCYATATTTTAAGACATGTTCTTGTGTTAAAGTTTCAGTTAGGTAATCTCAAAGTTTAGCAAGGTTTGTAGAGTTACTGTCACTCCTTTTAATAAAAAAATATACTTAGTTGCTCAAAGCAACTGCATTAGATAAAATGTTGAACTTCTGGATGCAAAGACAATTTTCTAAGGGGCTGAAACCAAACTAGTGAACTTTACACTCATAGCTTGCTAGCAACATATGTTCTAAGCATTCTAAGCATTACCTCCTCAGGAAATATAGAGAGATCCCCTTTCTATCTCCAACAATAGATTTATCTACCAATTAGACAATTTGAGAGGCAGTACCTTTGTGGCAGGCRTAAGTGCTGAGAAGGTTGTTCAATCATGTAGAAAAAAAGAGTGAAGATACGTTATAATAAAAAATGAAAGCTTCTCTAGAGAAGAGGAATAGAGACAAGACTCAGGTCTCTGTGGAGTCTGTATCTTGAGTACTCAGAGTTAAGGAATATAGTGCTTGGATGTATTTCAGAGGTGGTAGTCTGGGTGGAGAAACAGGAAATAGAAGAATGTTAGAAAAAAATCAGTAGTAACTAGTTTCCTTTCTTAAAAGATTGTGTGAGTTTATTCTGCTACACTGTTTGGTGTGGGTTTATCTTCATATGTTTGCTTCAATCCACATAGTTATCATGATGGTGAGTGGGGGAAAATGTATTACGGGCTTAGGAGATGCAGATTTTGGTGATTATGTTATGGATGGAATGATGACTGCTGAAATAAGGATATGTTCCTCATTTGTCTGTCATCGTGGGTCCGGTCACAGTTGGTTTTTTCTGTCATGAGAACATTTCATTCATCTTGGCAACATAAAGTCATGGCATCACATGGTGCAGAAATGTCAAAGGCTCTGTATGACACTGGCAGGTCGAGGCCAGGCTGGGCCGTCGGCCGACTGTCTGCCCGGCTCAGCGTGTCCGGGCAGGGCTGTGGGGAGCTGTGCCCGGCTCAGCGTGTCCGTGTCCCAGCAGGGCTGTGGGGAGCTGTGCCCGGCTCAGCGGGGCCGGGCAGGGCTGTGGGGAGCTGTGCCCGGCTCAGTGGGGCAGTGTCCGGGCAGGGCTGTGGGGAGCTGTGCTCGGCTCAGCGGGGCAGTGTCCGAGCAGGGCTGTGGGGAGCTGTGCCCGGCTCAGCGGGACCATGGTAGGGCCGGGCAGAGCTGTGAGGAGCCGGGGACCGGCCCTGTTGCGGCATGGCCGGGCTGGGGCTGACGGGGGTCGTGGGCCCCGGGCGGGTCAGGGCTGGTGGTCTCCTCAGGGGTCAGGACTGGTGGTCTCCTCAGGGGTGTGCTACGTTGAAAGGCTTTCTGAAAATGTTCATTCTGGAGAGGCAGTATAGACGGGTCACATTCTGTGAAATGACTTGCTGACATTTTAGGTTCACTCAGGAGAACTGGTAAACACYATGGAGGTGAAAATGAGCAAGAGCTCGCTTTTCAAGAGAAGAAAGTCTTAGAACCTCTGTTGCTGTCAGTCGGGCCGTCGTGTTTTGTATCCTTGGCAACTACCAGTTACATCAACACTGACACTGAACTGGAATAGCCTCCCTGTGCATGTTTTGTCCATCGGAAAGATGTTTCAATAGTACAGGRATGGAAATGTATGTAGCTAGATAGACAATTACCTAAGTGAAGGCAGATTTTGATGCACTTATTTCACCTTGATACCTGGGATTGCAATTTCTGTTACCTTACACTGCATTTTTAACAGGTGTGTGTAAACCAGATCAGTGGCTTAACCAGCAATGACACATCATCTATGGAAAGCTAAAAACTTTTCCACTTATTAGAGAGTTTTCATGTATGAGTTGTTATTGAATTAATTTTTTGTTATTCTAGTCTTTCTGGCTGTGAAAACATTTTGAGAATCTTTTCCTGAATCACTGGGGTCTTAAAAATAATCATAAGGGAGAAAGGTATATTTATCTGAGTTTGCTCGTACATAGAAAGGCATATATAATGTCATCAAAGGTAATTGCTTTACCAGTAATAACTTCGAAGTGACAGAGATAATTAACATTACCTCGAGCATAGCAGGAGCCTTGCTGTAATAGCTGTTTAAGTGCCTTTTTGTGCATTTTCTTGCTGCTAGTTTCAGAAACAGAAATAATATTAAAAGGCCCAAGGAGACTTAACTAGATACTTGAAGTGAGGACYAAAAGATGATCTGAACTTCATGCCACTGGGTGGATTATTCTGTCTCCTATTCATCTTATTCCCTATCTGCAATCTCTGAAATGCTGTACCTTGACAAAATTGAGGGCTATTATGTGGAACTCTTGCGGTTCCATCTGATCTTTAATTTCAATATGTCTCAGCATGGTCTCGAAGCTCTCTTTGGATTTTATTTCTTTGACTTCAGTTTTGTCCTTAGTTTTTGTTTTTTTTTTTTTAAATTCAGATTGATCTTTTCCCCTCTGCTTTCTGCTGTCTTTCTCCTTTAGCTGTATCTCATCCTCCTTTTCCTCCTCCTCCTTAATCTCAGGCTTGGCCTTTCTCTTATCCATGGCTTGAGATTCAACCTTTTCTTTTGACACAGGGCTGGCGCTCTCYACTTCTCTTTGACCTTAGACTTAACATTTCTTATGTCCTCCGGTTTTGCTGTGTCTTGTTCTACATGCTTTTTTTGGCATTGTTACTTTCTGGCCTGGAGTTTCCCTAAGGGGATTTATTCGTTCTATTTGCCATTCAGAGTTTCTTAACAYGGCAAATTACTCTCTTCTGCATCTTCAGCATTTCTCTGGTCTATGTTGCTGTTTTGGGCCTAGGCYCTATGAGTTTAATTCTTCCTGACTTCTCATAGCAGCTTGTAAATTCTTCTTCAGAAGATTTATTTTGTTTTGATTCAAAGTGAGTCTAACRTCTTTGTTTCCAGCCTGCTTGTTGTATTTTGGGTTTGTTTTGGWTTTGGGTTTTTTGTAGTTGATTTTAGATTTGGTTTGGGCTTTTTTTCTCCTCAGTATGGTTTATCTTTTTCTTGCAAATTTTCAGGTTTTGACCTGTAATTAATTATTAGGTTTGTTTGAGAACCTCATTGCACCAGTATTGTYATCCTTTCATCCTTTGTTTTTTAATGAAATRTRTATTATATTCTATTCAARTATTTATCTTCATTTCTTCTCCTGATGAGGAGGAATATTTAATCTTTTTTATCTGCTATATCACACATGAGCTCTCTTTTTTTTTAATAGGTGGTTCAGGAAGTTTCTGACATAGCCCACGTGAGAAATTAATCTGTGTTTTGCCCGTTGTATTAACAAAAATTCATATCCAAATAATTTTGAAGGCAAGATGATCTCTTAAGATTTGTTAGTACTTTATAGAAAAAATAAGCATCTCWGCAAATTCACATCACTTGTTCCTAGCTGCCATCACACAGCTTCATTTCTCCTCTCCATCTGCATCCTGTGGAGACGGCCTCAGCCTTTCCCTTACTGTGTTACTGCTCCTTTGCTGCTGCCGTTGTATCTTTGGTAGCAGCCCATTTTCTCTGAAGAGCAGTCTCTGTTAATTGTTTGTGTTAGGCTGTTCTGCCTACTTCCTCTGTTCATCTTTGGTCTCTGCTAGACTTTTTCCTGCCCTTAGACCTTGCCAAGATTTATACAATCCTAATCTTTCTTTTTCTTGMAGTTTCTCTCTGAAGCCAACCACCTGTTTTGTGGGATATTTTAGTTATTTGTAGCTGAAGAGATAGTCCCTCACCTCTGGCTTCAGAGGAGTGTAAATCTTTTTTCCCTGCTTTCTCTGACTAATGCTACCACAAGGGTATCCTTATGGGACAAGCAGAAATAAAGTCTCAATGTACAGAAAGGTTCAGAGGTTCAATTATTAAAACAGAAATAGATAGCAGAAAATCATGAAAAATGTATGTCAGAGGGAGAAAGAAGAAACACAAGTCTCATATCTCTTTCTGATCTGCTTGAAGACAAGGACTGTAACTCAGAATATGTACATTGAGAGGGAGTGTATGGATGAGAGGCTTTCTGTCTTCTGGTGTGCTGCTTTTGATTAAAGTTGCTAAATGGGTCTGCAAAATGRGAGGTTTTTTTCTGGATGAATTTTCTCTCTTTAGGCAGAGAGTTACTGTCTATTCAGCAAAGAAAAAGTGACATTTCACTGCCTTTGTATTTTTTGCTACTTAATTATATTTGGTTCATGTAAAGAAATCCGGATACCACTACATTTCTTAGATATCTCAAAATCAACATTACCTCAGCTGGTACATGTGAAGAGTGGGTKGTTAGTTTTCTAACTTGAAGCCCACACTCTTTGACTCATGAAAATTAATGAGTCTTCTACAATTCAGTATGTCTTTTTCCCCTCCCACTAAAATACTAAAGAAGCCTATGAATTTAGGTCAGATTTAGTTATTTTGCTTTCATATACTTTAATTTAGATAAAAAAATATTTCGTACTCCTCTAGCTGATCTGTGTCTGATTCCTGTTGTGAGATCTACCTCTAGCTAACTTTCCTCTTCTGAACAGCATCTTTCTCCCAGTTTGTCCAGGCAATAAAGAGTTGAAATAGCAGCATTGCTTACTTGATACTCTGACTTCTGGACTATTAATCCTGAGGGAATATCACAGAACTGCCTGTGTGCATTTACCCATGCTCTCAGGCTCATGGTGTGATTCTTGGGGTGTTCTGCACAGGACCAGGAGCTGGACTTGATATCCTGATGGATCCYTCCAACTCAGCATGATTTATCACCCATTGTTTAATCACTGTTTTTCTTTTTGTGGTTAAAAATATTTAAGCATTTAATTTCTGTAAAATATGTCACTACAGATGAAATTTTTCAATTTAACTGTGGGGAGAGGTTATTGCGAAAAAGAAAAAAACTTGTTATGAAACTGAATTGAAAGGGAAAAGTGTATAAACACTATAAAAGTTACATGTTTAAAGATGTATTTAAAGATGCTAACATTTAATTCAAAAGGGTACATTTTATAAGAGAGACATCATGAACCTATCTGCTCAARCAGAAGTTAATTCCAATACTCCAGTAATCGTGTTGAATAAATTTGAGCATCAAAGAATAAATAAATGTTTCTAGCTTATATTTAGGTATTGCCAGGAGCTGTCAGAGTTYTTGGGAATAGCTGGAGAGAATGGGTCATTCTGTTCAAAACAAAACATTTTTTATGAGACAGATTTTATTTCTCAAATGGACTAATATAACTCTACATAATGACAAAATGCCAGTATTACTGGGTTCTTTTGTGTCACCTATAAAATCAGAGAAATTCTGTGGTAATTCTGAGAAATTACTCAAGTAAGGAAGCTTGAACAGGGTAAMATTAAAACCAGGGCCATTATAGCACCATCAGATTTAAGTTACAAATGCATCTGTGAAATAGTAAGCAAACCTGTTAGAGATTTCACAAAAATATGCTTAGAGGGACTACCACGTACCTGTAATAGTTTTATTAAAATTTTGTAATTATGAGGAAATCAGTTGTCACGGATATGAAGACAAAATAGCTCTTAAAAAAAGAAAAAAAGTGTGTAGACAATGCCTATATTTTGTCTTAGAATTGAAGTTCTAGTCTTTTAATATGTGCCTTTGCTTCCTGATAGAAAGGAAGTGCAGTATTAGCTGTTGCTTTTTTGAAAGCAATTGACTATTGCAGAGGTATATTCTAAACATGATCTGAAAATGGACATTGTGGTTTACTAAAATATATAAATACATAAATTATAACTTAGTCATCTACAATCAAGTTCAGTCAGCCAAGAGCAACTAGAAGACAGTGTAAGATAATATGAAGGTGAAAAGGATAAACACATAGGTACAGAGCTAACGTTGGAAAAACTAGTTCACAAATAATACTTTCTTAATTCGTTTTTATGCTTTAAAGATGGGAACTATTTTGGTACCATGAAGAGACAGTAAATGCAATCCCTGTGTTTACCAGTAAAGCTGAGTTCTCCTCTCTTCTCTTTTCACTTCTCTTTTTGTAGCAGTAATTAAGCTATAAAGGAWGCTGAAATAAAGAAATGRAGGTTTAAAATAACTGAGAAGGGAARCTGTGTTAGCATTAGTGGATTTTCMCTGCCAYTGACAGCTATTCCGTAAATCCTTCCTTATTTCTTATATCCTACGTCTAATCACATACTACTGTTGGAGAATTGAAATGGCTGCCAGTCTATGTGAGCAGTGAAATCTCCAGTAAAAGTGCCACTGTCATATGGATAGATTTAAGACATTACTATAGCTTGGAATTAAGATTGTCCTAAACTTCAACATCTGATTCCTCAATGGGTGTGTATGAAAACCTGCAGTGTTGCCAGCCTTCCCCTGCAGCAAGTGTCCAGATGGACACTTWGACAGTTTAGCCAGGGTGTTTCACACATTCCTTATTCATAAGGAATTTTGCTTTTCTTCATATTTTAGAATTTCTCCTTTTCAGATGTTTATTCACATAGCCATCCACTGGTACTTATTTCCAACCTATAATCACTGTGTTTACACAGAAATGAATCCTGTGTTTGCAGCTGTTACACTGAATTGCACTTACAGGGAGTGGTTTGGCTTTAGAGAGTCAAACCATTCATGAGGAAGTATTCCCTGTGATTCAAATTCCAGAATCTACAATCTTTGTGCTGATCAACTTTATGAAAATAAAAATAAATGATAAGAAGTGCCTTTAAAAGTGATACAGAGAAAAATAGAGTGCATGTTTCCCCTGCAAAATCTGTTCAGGGAATAAGTAAATCCCCTTAAAATCTGMTGGCTTTCAAGGGAAGAGGCGTATTCAAGGTATTAAAGTCTTGAAAACTATTAAAATTTCCTGAAATACCTTTCATAACATTTGTTAGGGTTTGAGTTTTCAATGTCTCAAGATACTCTTGACTGAGCAGACTGTTGGTAAATATTGCTATTTAATCTGTCTAAATAGTCTATCTAAAATGGATAGATGATTAATAAATAATCTATCAATTTAAATGTCATTTGAAATATAAACTATAGTTTTGAATTACACATAGGAAAGAATAAACAATAGTCAAATGGCTTTAAAATTTTTTATTATTTATATTTCAATTAAATTAAATATATTTTATTATATTTGAATATTYAAATTTGATATTTGGTATGCTTAATATATATTTCCATAAATATTTAAAACCAAAGATTTTTGTCATGACTTCCTCTGTTTCTTGGATTTCAAAAACTTACTTGCCTTAGCAGGTTCTGTAAAATTTGTGTTTTTATGATATACAGGTTTAAAGACARTTCTGTCTTTGTAGCAGTGTTCAATCTGCAAAGAAAAAAAAATATTGCTAGTAATTTTTTAACAGAAATCAATATACTATGTTTAATGTATTTATTGTGTGGTTATTAATATTGTGATTTCTCTTTTTGTAATSTTGAAAAAGTCTTACAGGTGATTTACTAAGTAATATCTTTTACCATTTGTGRCTCATAAGCATGCATTTCTTTTCTTCATTTACTGAAGACTACTATGTATTTTTTCCTAACAGGAAAAAYTTCTGCTACAACTAAAATGACATCATGCTGCCTCCTATGGGGGAATGCTGAAGCCTTTTCAAAAATACAACACAGTGGTAAGTACTAAARGTACATTCATAACAATTCCTTTTTCATAAAAATATGTGAAAGAAAGAAAGCAAATCTCTGTTTCTGGTGTTCTTAAATATGTTTGAAATACCTTTGCAATACATACATCCGGTTAAAATGGTTGTTTACCATGTGTTTCTCCAATAAGACATGGAATACAGTGCATTCTAAGCATTAGCACTATGTGCTTACTYATGATAAGCAGGAATTGTTATTATTTTTCAGCTCGGTAAGTATTGAATGATGCCAGTCAGTTTGTAGTTAAAAGACATGAGATTAAACCTGGCTATTGTGATGCTGCTACTCAGTAAGGTTTGGGGGTTTGGGGGTTCSAGGCCACATAGAGCTGACTGTCTTCAGTTTGCAAGATAAGGATGGGTTACAGAGTTCTTATGGGGTCATACTAAAAAAGTGGCTCAGTTGCTGTTTCATATTGTTACCATAAAGATCTACTTTTTCCTCTCAGTTGTCAGCAAAGTATGAGAGAACATATTTTAAAGTATAGCATATACACAAATAACACATATATGTATGTGTAAATATATGCACACAGATATATAAATATTCTTATTATATCAATATTAAATATGTGAAAGGGATTTAATTTAGAAATCTATGCATAGAATATATTCTATTTATAAAACACCTTAATCTAATTATCTGTCTCTGTACTGTGCCTGACACRTTGATTAATGAGAAGGGAATGAGATGTACAGGTGATCAGAAAAGTTTCTCTTGGTGCACRTTCTTTCTTTTCACTTTATATTATCCATGAACTTCGAAGCAGATGTGACTTTTTCCRTAATCATTGCACTAGCTGTAGTACAATGACGTTTTCATTTTGCATTGACACTGGRACAAAATTAAAGGAGAAGGAATAATAATATATCTGATGTGATAATAAAGCTGTGAATAAGCAATAATTCAAAGTGTGRCAGGTTAGTTATGAGAATCTAGGGTACCATTATGTGAAGTGTAAAATTCAGACAAAGAAAATAGCAGCTTTGAAAATTCCTGTGATTTTTGCATCACTGAACCATGTTTATTCCAATTTGTARCAATTAACATATAATTGAATAAAAAATACTTTATGAACAGGGACCTGTTTAATAGTTTAGCATCCACACTGATTGTGATAATAGCTGAACTCTTAGGATTTATAGTCAGTAGTACAATGTGCATGAGTGCCATACATGGAGTTCAATTACTTACTCCAGAGAACTCATTACATTTTTTTTCAGGAATGAGACAAGCAACTGATATAAAGAATACAAGGTTCATATAAAGCTGAAGTCAAAKTTGAAGTAATAACTTAATTTCTTTGGAACTAACAATTTATGGTACATTTACCATGTCTGGCACTAGAGTAAGCCACAGCCAATGTTCCAAGAAGGGAAATCCTCATCTCTAGATCTATCACAGTACACTGAGATAGACCACAGAAGATGAGGAGAGTATTTTGAAGGGAAAACTGAGGGTTACAGGGATTTTAATTTTCTCTGTTTTCTCAGCATTTTATTTGTTCTTCATAACACACAGCAGGAAAGTCAGAGAGGAGGAGAAGAAAAGGAAGCAATCAACATTAAAACAGARAAGTGAGATGGAACCTATTGATGTCTGGCTTTTAACTCACACTGCAAGTTAGTGAACATCAGAAGCCAGCTGTGCCTTTTGAAAATTTCCTTGTTTGTATGAGGTGATAATTGGACTATACATAAAAAAAACAAAACCTAAGAAAAAGACATTAGAAAATGAAGTTATAAATCAGCAAAAAATTTATTTCTGCTTCTCTACTTGCTAATTTTCTAAATTGGCCACAAATATTTGTGTTCAGCCACCAACTCTGAGGTACTCCAAAATACATAACAGAAATACAGAAATATTTGTTAATTTCATATTTTGTCTAGAAAAGGTTGGCACTGAGAATTTTTTCAGGAGGCAAATAGAAATGGATCTGAWGGCCTTCAGGGTAATCCATGATCCAAGCAAACTAACCTTGAAGTTGTATTTTCAACAGACAATAGGGATTCATTTAGGTGAACAGAAGAACAAAAAAATTCAAAAAGATAACTAAGGATGGTAGCTTAGACAGATTGTATGACTTTGGCTATATTGTACTGTTATATTTAAGAGAAATAGAGAAATAAATCCCTACATCTTGAACACTAACTGCTTGCTTGCTACCTTTCTCATCCATAATTCCAGATAAAATTCTTTAACAYGATAAACCCATGATCTTTCTCAAGAATAGAAAACATCAGTTTATGTTTGGAGTATGCTCTATGTGTTTCCTGGCAATGCACAATATAGCATTAAAAATTGAAGCAAAAAAATRGTCCATGCTTTGTCCTCAGATTTTGATCTTGCAGCAGAAGTGTAAGTGAGTTTTAATGGTGGGATTTCGTTCTAGGATCCCAACCTGACAGCTGAATGGGCAGATGGAGCCCTGTGGTAGTCTGTGAAGTGCTGTGTCATTCTTTTGATGTAGCCACATACTGTCACATTCTTGATCATGTTCTCAGGCTCTGATCAAACCTTCTGTCTTGTATCATTTATGTTAACAAATGTGACGGGAAAATAAAGCCTTTATATTAGAAGGCAGGAATAAATTGTTCCAGTTTTAGTCTTGGGAGTTTTAGGAAACAGATCAACTCTTTATTCTCTGAGGAAAATCAGGGCACAATACAATTCTCATTCTTAGAGCTGTCAGGTTTCCTCAGCTTACTTTTCAGCTCTTGGGATTCAGATAAGAATCTTTGCCTTCCTCTTGTCAGGTTTTATGGTTTTAAGTGAAAGTACTCTTAGCTGAGCAATCCAACCTCTGGTTAAGCAGTGTCTTCAACTCCTCCAGTTTTCTTTTTAGGCTCTCAATRATTTTATACTCTTAGGTGGAAGAAAAATGCTCCCACATGTTTTCTGTCTTGATGCACAATTTTAGCATAGAAACCCATCAGTTTTGTAGGCTCCTAAGACCTGTGCTATGATACATAGGCTCTGCTGGTATTATAAGTGTGCATTCTTCCTACCAGTTCTCTTAATTTTGAAACACTTTGAATTTTTAAAGTGTTTAGGAAGGAAGGAAAGATCTCTGTTTAAAATTCTTCCATTTTAAAAAGATAGAAAGGGTGTTTTCCATACTGAAACAAAAGTGATAAGCAGGAGCAACTAATGAAGTTACCAGTTGAACCCAGACTGATGGTCTGGTCATGTCATCAATTAACTGAGGCTGATGCTCAACATTTCAGYAGGTTTCCAAATTGGAAACTGTATCTTCTTCAAGAAATTCCAGTAGTGTAAATTGAATTTAACACCTACTGTTTGGAAATTTAACCAGACTTTAATGAGAGTTTGTCTAGATTTTGTTGTAGGATGTTCYACAGCTCTCTATGCATCTACAAATTTGTTTCCAGGGAGAGTATTCTGAAATCCTAAATCCAGTGTAGTTAACTGTTTCTCAGTTGATCTAGAAAAAATAAATTGCATCATCTGCTTTGCTATGAGATGTTACTCGTAAATCTTAACGAATCCATGRCACTACAGATATTAGGGTGTGTTTTCCATTAAAGGTAGACACCTACTGTGAATAATGGAATCGAAATATTCAGATTCTCTAATGAATATAAATAATTATATTCCTTGCTTCCATTTGAATTCAAAAGGATGTATCCATTAATTTTTTATTCCAATATTTAAKGTATTTCAGTATGACTGACCTAAAGTATATAAAAGTAGGTAAACTCTAATGATCTCCACCAATATGTGAATTTCTTAAGAACCCAAGTGAGAAAAGGAAATACGAGGCATTTTTCAAGTATTACTCAAATGTGAAATAGCAAGCACCAAAACTTTCTAGGTTATTAAATTTACTTTCAGGTGGCAATGTAATTGAGTAATTTTAAAACTTYTACCTAAATTCATTAGCTTTATTAAAAGCTTTGGGAGGATAGTTAAACAATTTTATAAAAATATGAGTCATGATTGTCTTAAGTGCTTAAGACTCATACACTGTRTTCTTATCTAAGTAATGCTTCCAGAAATGTAATTGATTTTGTAGAAAATTAATTTGAWCATAGCATTATGCAAAGTAATGTACAACAATAACAGAGAATGGTTAAAGTAGTGTAATTTCAACATTATACAGACTTCATGGATAATGGTAGTTCACTGAATCATAACATCATGAGCAATAAGTAAATGTGAAATAAAAAATARTCACACTGTTTTGCACAGACAGCTCATTTAAAGTTCAGTCATGTTCAATTCAGAGAACTGGAGTGCAAATTTTACTATCTCAGTGTTTYAACTTTAGAATGTTTTGTCACTGTGACTAATATAATTTAAACCTACTGTACTGAACAACAGGTAATAATGTTATATCTATATATCTGTTTCTACAGGGAACTCTTAAATCAGTGTTGTTAGGGTTTTTTTGGGTTTTTTTCCTCCTAAGAACAGTAAAGCTTTTGGGAACAAGATTCCAGTGTAAATGAATGCAGGCAAGCAGTTGTCCTCTTCCGTCAAGGTTCAAAACACAGCACATCTTCATTTTTAACCACAAGACCATAGTTTGTTTTGTTTGGACAACTCAGTAGTTGATGGGAAAGGAAGACCATCTGTATCTGTTAATAAATATCCTTTTGCCTGTTCAGCAGTTATCTCCCTCACTTTTCATATAAAAGGAATAGCTCTGTGTAACAGCAAAATCTCGTGTCCTCCTGGTATAGGAGAACATGACTTAATTTGAGCTCTGCACCCTGAARATTCTTTTAGAAACAACTGACAGAAGATGATTTCTGGGATCATAAACTCCTGCTTCTATAACAGATATCATACAATGCTTTCTATAGGTTTTATATAGGCCTTACCTATACAGGTAATAGAGGTTTTGAAACCAAGGGCAAYATTGATTACTGGTGGAAACCAGTAGTGAATGATGTCTCTCAAAGGTCCATACTGGGACAAAGCTATTAAATATCTTCATCAGTAACATAGACAATGGGATTAAATGCACCCTCAGCATGTCTGCGGATGAGTGGTGCAACTGATTCCCTTTAAGGAAAGAAATGCATTCAGAGGAACCTCAACAGGCTGGAGGAGTGGGTCCGTGAAAATTTAATGAAGTTCAGCAAGACCACCAGAAGGTCCTGTACCTGTGTCATGGCAATATCCATTACCATTAGGAGCTGGATGGTGAATAGATTAAAAGTAGCCTTGCAAATAAGGACTTGGAGGTTCTGGTGGAAGATAAATTGTTAATGAGTGAGAATTGTGTGCTTTAAACCCAGAGATCCAACTATATCCTGGGCTGCATCAAAAGAAGTGGCCAACATTGATGGAGGTGATTCTGCCCCTTTATTCTGCTCTGGTGAAACTCCGCCTTGAAATGCTGCATCCAGCTCTGAAGTCCGCAATACAAGAAAGAGGTGGACATGTTAGARTGTCCAAAAGACAGCCACAAAGATGATCAGAGGACTGGAGCACTGTGCCTGTGAAGACAGACTGAGACAGCTGGAGTTGTTYAGCCTGATGAAGGCTTTTATGAGACCTTACTGTAGCCTTTCAATATATAAAAAAAGGAGTGAAAAGAAATGTGGAGAGAGACTTTTTATTAGGGCTTTTAGTGACTGGGAGCAAAGAAGAATGGCTTTAAACTAAAAGGACATAGATTTAGAGAGGATTTAAGGAAGAAGTTGTTTATTGTGAGGGTTYGGAGASACAGGARCAGTTTGCCAGAGAGGTTSTGGATGCCCCACCCCTGGAAGTGCTCAAGGCCAGATTGGGAGATTTTGAGCAATCTGATCTAGTTGTGGCATCCCTACTCATGGCAGGGAGGTTGGAACTACATAGTCTTAAAGGTCCCCTGCAACCAAAACCATTTTATAATTTTATTGTATTTCTGTATAATATAAAACAGTGATAATCTATGCATGTTTATGAAACATGCAAGAGTATTTTGGCAAATGAATGAGTATATAATGGRTTGATTTTAACAATCATATAGCACTGAGGGTAGCACTGTCTACACCTCAGCATCAGAACTGGAATTTGGAGATACTAGAAAGTAGAAAACCAGTAATAAATGGAATCACATTCTGATTTTTTTTCCTGATTTTTAAAGAAATTATATCACAGTGAAGCCCTTCTGAGTAATGCCCTCAGTGTAGCTATTTGCAGCTGACTTCATGGCTGTGTGACCTGGCCATAGTAAGAGATTTAYAGAACAGCACACCAGAAGAATTAAGGTTTTTGGTTCTTTTAGACAGATTTGGGTTTTTTAAAATAGGCTTTTAGTACAGTTTTAGGAAAAACTTCCAGCACCACTCCAGAGGGCCTGGATATCCCATACATTCTTTGTTGTATTTGCTAAAATACTGAATTATTTCCATTCTGTGCTAAATGCGAGTAATCCACCACAATTATGCTAATCACTGCCCTGAAAACAAATTGATACATCTGTTGAGTGACTAGGGAAGATGATGGCATACTTCTTTTTTGAAAGGAAAAAAAATGTTTTTGCCAGCAGGAAGCCAAACTGCTTGTAGAAATTACTTAGAATTGAAAATCACTATTTGATTCCGAAGGTAAATATGTTTGTTTGTATATATGAATATAAAATACATTTAGCTTTAATTGCATGCCAATTTAGACCCAGATATGTGGTATTGTACAGAATATTTTTAGGGAGTTTTGGTTTTTATTTTATATTGATATTGTGCAAAATATATACATACATACATATATAAAAATAAATATATATACAYACACATAGTCTTTTCTATTGGATCTTAAGTATGGAAGCTGAAAGTATCTAAACCACYCTTTCTACCAGGTTTATTATCAACACCCTCCACACATTTCCTTTCATATATACTGCTTTGCATTCAATTTTTTCTTTTCCAAGAAAAAAGCCAGAGAGAGGGAACAAAACAAAAATATGGCAATATTGTTATCCACAACTGAAAAAAACCTCCGAATATTTGAGTGTAGGTGAAACTGCTCAGCTTAAGTAAAATCACATTCTGTCAGCTTTCATTATAGCTTCTATTCCTTATGAAGATGTATGAAGTAGTACTTTTCTCTTTTTAAMCTGGTTGTAGCTGTATTAATACAGCTTGGAGATTTGCCTTTTTGCGCTCATAGCATGAACATGGATTTAAAGCTTACACAACTATTCGCAGAATGTAAGGAAAAACAGCCTGATTTTTTATGTTTCAATATGACTTCAGGAAGTAACTGAAAAAATCTGGTGCCTAGTTATAATCTTAACAAGCTGCATTTTTTCTTTGTGTAAGAAATCAATAATCTGCAACCAAATATCTATTAGAATTGTGGTTTGTCTCTCCATGATGAAAACAAAGCTCTTTTATCTGGAACTAAATCACACATTTAATTCTAGTGTAGTTTTCAGTCAGTGGAGTTATGTATACTGAAAAATGTTGTTGCTTCTATCATTTGAGGCTTTTTGCTTGGCTTTAAAGGTGATATTTCCTATGCTGTGTCATACCATTGTGACTGCTGTTACTGGTAGATGTATGTCATGAACTTGATTMATAAAGATGAGATGCAAATCCTTGAAAACTAGCTGTGAATAATGAGAGGCAGTCTATTTTTACTTGAACAATGTCACCAAAACAGGCTGCAGGTATCCTTCCTGAGCAGAGAGGTTGGACCAGATGAACTCCAGAGGTCCCTTCCAACTTCAACCAATTTATGAACCTGTGATCTTCATTGGAGAGCAATTAAATTTCTCTTTCCATGGATTTAAAATAAGAGTATGACCCTTTCACTTTCATTATGTAGAACTATTAAAAAGGTTGGAAAAAACCCAAACCAGTTATGTTAAAGTTTAAATAATGATGCTGTGTCACTTGAAAAGTTAGGTGATGAAGAATTAGAGACTTAGMATTTCTGTTGTTAATACAGTTCTGTTTAGAAGAAGAAAGTTAAAAGAAATATACTTTATTTGACCAAATGAAACGGAAGCAAATACTTTAAAGATTACTGAAGTAGCTTTTATTTCATATTTTTTATAAAGTATTTGTGAAATACAACTCATTCAGTGGCATGGTGTGAGACTACAATACAAAGTTCGAACAGTGGCAGAACTAGAATCTCTTGGAAGCCATCAAAACTCAAATGTATAAACAGTGAGGTAATAAGCTACTTAAGGGTACAAGAAATTGAGATCTGATATATTAMGCATCACATGTATATTAATTTGAGATCAGAATCCATTAAAGCATATGTATCTGAAAAACAAAACTATTAGGATATTGCAGTAATTAGGCAATTTTATGAGTTTATTAATTAACAAAGCAGGAGTTTCAATAGATGAGCTTGACAAATAAGATGGATGTATTAGAATTTCACCAATGAAAACTGAAGCTGGGACAGAGCAATCACAGCAATTATACCAACAGGTCACTCTCTTGGCAGCTTCGTTGTCTTTTGGAATATGGATTTTCAGTGTTTTTTAATATTAGTGTAACATTAGTGCAACTTTYTCCAGGCTTTTTGAAATATATATTTTACCACAGTATGCTATGAAGATAACTTTAAAAAAATGAGTTAAAGAGTTATCAAAACTTATCAGTTATGATAAGTTATGAAAACTTATAAGTTAAAGAGTTATCAAAGGTGTGGACCTTTTTTTAAAAACAAATTGGAACTCATTTGGTATAGAGTTTTTGTTTTGTTTTGTTTTCCGTGAAAAAATATGTCATAGGAAACTTAATTTAAYTTTTTAGCTGAAGAATTTTTCCTTATAGCTGTTTATGGTTTATAATTTGAAATTTATGTACTGGAAATCATCAAAATCAGAAGAAAAACTAGCTCAGTTTCTTTTTTGTTTGAAACACRGAATAAGTAACCAATATTGCCAGAATATGGCAACAACCCTTAACAATTTGTATTAGTGGCAGTGTAGCTCCCATGTCCAGAAATACAACCATCTTGGTGCAAAACTTYAGGAAAGATAATTGTTGCGAATCTKCTGAAATTCAGGGCCAGAGAAATAATAAATCAGGACTCCTGGATGATTATCTTGGATACTTACAGAAGACAATATTAAATTCCAAAAGAAGTGGTTAACACCTTGCCAAGGTGATAGCTGTATCATCCTTTTGAGGGCAGACTTCAAGGARCAGCCGCTGACTAAATAAAGACAAAAAGGAGATTTGATTTGCTTGTTCTGAAAATCAGTAAGAATACTGCTGAAAAAACATATGTGCACTTCCCACCATTTAAAAATAATTATATACAGATGCAAGAAAGACCTTTAGATGATGGATCTTTTTCTCTCATGCCAAAGAAGGCATTATGGAAGGAATTATTTTSAAGAATAAAGTGTAAGTCAGATCACATAGGAATTACTGACATATCTCCAATATGATGTAGAATAATCTTCTCTGTCAAAGGGATTTAATTGTCTGCCCTGACCTCCATCTGTTCTATTAATTGACTGCATTAGTTTATGGTAGATATTTTTAGTTGGTATTATGTTTTATTAGTGAGATTTCTTAAGATGGTATAATAGAAGCACACAGGAAGCTGTAACTCCTGCCATGTGACAAGGTATATTTTTTCTCAATCCTGACCTAAATCAGTTGACTGAGGACAGGAAAAAATAGATCAGTTCTTCCTAGTCAACCTGGCAGCTGCAAATTTTCTTCTGTTTTTTGTTCGGGTTTTTGTTTTTTTCTTTCCCTGCAATATCATCCCATATGGATATGACACAAGAAAAAAAAAAGGAAAAAACCCAACCCAAAACCAAATAAGTAAAGAAAACCAGAAACCCTTTACAAAGTAAATGAAATCAATTCCYTTTACAAATTAAAATCAATTTTACATTCATTGATTTGATGGGCATATTATTTCTCCTGTATACAAAAGGAAGCTAAAAACAAATGACCAGGGAGAAAAAAAGAGCCACAGGAAAGAATTATGATTTGTAGAAAAGAATATGCTAGTGGTGTGCACTCTATGAGAAAGATTTTAAAATTAGAAAAGAACTGAGAAGGCTATGTGCAAAAGAGGAAGAGTATAGAAGATTTTTTATAAGAGGACATTTTCAAGCAGAGAAGAACAGGAGTAAGATGAGTCTTGAAAAGGTACCAAGGCATATTGTTTTGTCATGGAATCATATTGTTAAAAAATAATTATCTTCATATTTTAAAATGCCCATGTGGTTTTGCAGTCCTTTGAAAGCAGGTAGAGTGTGCTAAATATTATAATAATAATAATAATAATAATAATAATAATAATAATAATAATAATAATAATAATAATAATAATAGTAATAGTAATAGTAATAATAATAGTAATATATGGGTCTGGTTAGAAAGTCATTCATAAATGGTGCTCATTGCAAGCAAACATCATGGGAAACGTGTTTTTTACAAAGAAATAACGCAAATATTTCTAAAATAATACTCTTTTTYCACAAGCCTATCAGTTCTATTTTGGTCTAGGCTAGTATTAAGTGAAGATGGCAAAAATGCRTAAACATGTTCTCTGAGATATGATTTTATACCAGGGAAGATTAATTGCAACAGATTTTAAAATAACTTGAAGATTGCTACGGAAATAACAATGTTAATGACAACAATAATAAAACAGCCCCAGAAAATAAAATTAATTGAATTTTAGGTGAGAAAATATCTGAATTTTAGTCTTAACTTTATATACTGAATTTCCTACCAAGCGATGCTACATCATCTTCGATAAGCTATCAGCACAATTAGATAGAACTGACAAAAACTGTTAAGAAATGCATTGCAGAATAAGCTTTTTCTGATTTTAGTCATGAGGATTTTGTTTATGTTTGAAACAAACAGGAAAGTTACAAGGTTCTTAACTGTGGTTATAAAGATAATTCTGTATATACTGGTAAGAGGTGAAAGAAAGAATCATCTTGCTACAGCTCAGTTGGGACAGTAAGCTGTCTAATCAAYGCTAATCACTTGGGCTTTTTCAACATAATCTTCAGGATGTTTTCATAGTGGTTGACTTCAACTAATATTTAATGTCAAATACCTACATYACAGTAGGAAGAACTGCTGTCTGAAGMGTTTGCTTCTGGTTTAGAGAGGATRTCTTTTTCATATACAGTTTGGGAAGTGAACATGTGCTTTAGTATTTGATTCCAATGTACCTATTCATTTTGCTAGGCAAAGATGGAAACTCCAATAATTGAGGTAAAAGGATGAACAGGAGGAAAAACAGTAACTTCTGTGTTTTTTCTTGGCTTCCATTTCCTAGTCAGATACAACTTTACACATTACAAAGCAAATACGATATATTGCATTAGATTTCTGAAAAACCTTTGATGCAAGAAAATATAATTAGTTACATGTGAGATGGCTTTGAAGTTTCCCCATGTAGTAGAATGATAGGAATTTTCATGGAGATAATTTTCAGGTTTTTTTTCCTAAGAGAAGAATATCACATATTATTCTGAGATTTCTCATGGAATTGTTAAAAGACCATGAAAGATGGTTTGATTTTAATCACTTGGRAGTGTGGGATTTGAAATGGAGGACCTTTTTAACTGAACAGAGAGCCACCTGCAAAAGGTTTGATATCTTTTCCAAGCTTAGCTTTTCTGCTTTTTTCAGCATGTTCATCACTGRTGAGGAAAGATATCTCTGATTCTGTCCATTAGGTTATATCTTAGTCAGTAAAATGGTCCAGGTCCTGTTCTCTGCCCCTGYGGCCACATAACATAGCAGAGCTTGCACCTCTGTAATGAAAGTCTTTCTTATTAAAGAGAAATAAAAAGAGCTGTCTRTTTAGGAATACCTCTAGCCTAGCTTATTCCCTGTTTATGCCTGTGCATTGGCTGGGAGGTATGAATACTGGGGCAGAACAGCATTTGAGTTCATGCTCTAGCCCTGTCTAGCTTAGACCCTGAATTCCAGTGCTTAMTATATTGGCCTGAAAACAGCTTAAGATACGGATCCATAGTGCAACTTTTGTATGGTAACATTATGCTTAGCTTTTAGGRGTGCATAGTATGTAATATAATTCTCAGCTCCCAATACCTATGTCAGCTAGAAAGTTAAGAATTTCATCCTTCATAATTGAATTCAGCATAGACACGGCAGTAAGCAGAGTATATGCTAGACTCTCTTCTAGGAGAGCTTTTAAACTGTGTTTGCTGGGAAGAGGGAAAGAYAGCAGGTAGCACAGGAATGGTTTAATTAATGCTGTCTAAAATAATAGAATAATAAAATATTTTTAGATGGAAAAGACTTCTAAGATTCAGCACTGCCAYACCCACCACTAAACGATGTCCCTAAGTGCCACATCCACACGCCTCTCAAATGTGTCTGGGAATGGTGATTCCATCACTTCTGTGGGCAGCCTGTTCCAGTGCTTAGCAACCCTCTCAGTGARAAAAAATTTCCAAATATTTAATCTAAACCTCCTCTGCTCCAACTTGAGGCCATTTCTACTTGTCCTATTGCTTGTTATTTGGAAGAAGAGATTGCCCCCCCACCTTGCTAGAGCGTCCTTTCAGGTATTTGTAGAGAGCAATTAGGACCACCCCTAAGCTTTGTTTTCTCCAGGAAAAATGACTCCAGGTCCCTCAGCCACTCTTCATATGACTTGTGCTTCAGCCCCTTCACCAGCTTTGTTGATCTAGCAACATTGATCTAGTGAGTGATTCTGGTGATCTCATTTTTCAYAACATTTTGTGGAGATGTATTTTGCTGAGACATGTTCTCTCACCTCTTAAAAATAAGGAGTTAAAGACAGCATTTAGCAGGTGAAAACTCACTAAGTTAGGAGAAGAGCCATGCAGGAAGAGAAGCTGGAGGACACATCCTTATGCTGGTGAAGTTGTCCATTTTCAAAAAATAAGGAAAACCTAAGGGGAAGATTTACTTGGTAAAACTTGACTATGTAAAAGCATTGTAAAGATAATCTCCAGTAACAGTTTTTATTTCATGAAATAATTCTCCTAAAAACTGCAAAAGGCTTGCTTGAAAGTGAGACTGCCTGCCCAAGAAAAGTTGTACTTTATGGGAATCCAATGTTAGAGTTTTGTCATAGTCCAAGGGTGAGAAYCTCAGAGTGAAGAATCTCTTTTGGTTCAGGGAAAATGCTTCACAAAGTCCCCATAGCTATCCCAGCCTTATTTGAAAGCTAATGTTTGTAACTTGAAAGAGGGAGTAGTGGGTTTAGATTTCTTCAGGTTAATGAGGGTAGCCACTCAACTTCCCCATTTCCAGAATGAATGTGTAATTCTGACATTATCATATGAATGAAGGCAGTATCACCACCTGGTAACTGAACCAGGTAATGCAATGAAAATGTCCTGCCTGTGTCTCCTGTGTAATTAAGTTCTAAGAATTTGTATAATAAAGGAGCAAGTTTTTTTGGCCACATGTTAATGGTGTGTGTGTGTGTTGTGTGTACGTGTTTGCGTGTGTTCAAATGCCCAGCTGGTTTAAATTCTTTTTCCCACCCTGTTTCTGGTTATTGTAAAAGTTTTAATGTCTCCTCTTCTGGGACTAGAATGCCTAGAGGGAGATATCAAATTCTAATCATTAAATAGCCTCAAGAGATCAAATTGCATATCAATCAGTCCCTTAGACAGTTTCTCAGTTGGTTCAGACAAGAGTTTTAGTTTCTTTCATCCTTGACAAGGGCACGCACTTCAGTTCAATGGGGAAGACAAGAAAGAGAGGCCTGAGACCTGTGAGTTTCTTTGTATAATATTTAGACAAAACCTATTGGACTTCTTTAAGAATTTTTCTTTTCAGTTATTTGACCTTATTTACTGGAGAGGAGTTAAGACTCATTCCACGTTATAAATCCTTTTTTTTTTTGAGGTCTTCCAATGGTAGTGGGTAGTGAACTTTGATTTTTTGAAGGTTTATTCAACTTATGATGGCCTACTCTGTAAGCCTAATGCATGAAATACTGATTTTTTGTGCACGTTTAATTTTTTTTCTTATCCGCAAATTAGTGGTTTGCTCCAAGCACAAGAGATTTTACTCTACAGGAGCTGTTGCCTTAAAGAAACTCAGGGCTGAACATTCTGTTTCAGATCATAATCTTTCTATTTTTGTAGTAACACATCTGAATTTAAGCAAAGAGAGGTGCATAAAAGAAACAAAATGTGTTACATTTCTTTTACAAGGTTATATCAGAAGTAAAAGCTGGAAATGATGGCATCAGTTGTGCTAGACTCTACTGATGCTGATTTTTGTACATTTCTCTAGCATATGTACTAGAAATGTAGGATTTTCTTAAGACTTCGCAGCTGCAATTAGACCACAATTGAATAGCTACAGTATAAATTCAGTCATGAGAAACTTAAATTCAGATCACAAGTTGAGCTGAATGGAACACACCTGTAATTTTGGGATTATTACTTATTTCAGGCTTTTGTTTGTAAAGAGTTTATACCATGTTTTTCCCTCCTAATATTGAAACCTCATGTTTATTTGCAATCTTTATACATTTATCCTAAGAAGCAGCAAGTATCCTGAAAATTGTYTAACCACTGAAATTCTTCTATACTTACATGTAATAGCAGTTGAAATTACTGTTCAAAAAGTCAGTGAGATAAGTGCAACTGTCTTAACTGAACATCCCCAATTAGTCTTGGGTCCTTCTGGCCATACAGTTTTTTWAATAATTTTAAATACAGAAAAAATAAGGGAAACCACATCTGTGATTGTTCAACAACCACCTCTTATAATTAGATCGAAGCAGCTAATATTTTGAAAATGCTGAGGGGAATTTCTTTGTTTTTTCTTGGAAAGGAGTGATGGTCACTAGCTCTTTCCCTGTGCTTGCTTTTCAATAATTTTCATTATTGAGAGAATTGCAGTTTTCAAAAGTATTGTAGGGACCACACAGCTTTTTCTTATGATCCCRTTGTTCTTTTTGATAGTGTGTATGATCTAAAAATTCAGAATAAGCRTGGTAACTCCAGGCAAGAARCAATGATATGAAAGAAATGTGTGACCATTTTCTGAAAAGTAAATGGTGATTGTCGTTTCTAACCTGAGGGATCTACTGACACTGTCCAAGCCTATTTCTCTCACTTGGAGAAATTCATAGAAGGTTACATGCGGCATGTTCTTTAAAAAAACCCCAAGCCTGTTTAATTCAGTGTTCGTATCTGATTTGTATTGCTTTTCAGACTTTATTTCCATTTTAAAAAAATTTAAAAACTCCATCATTGTCTTCAGTGACTTCTAATCATAGAACTAAGACCAACTTCAAGGTCAATCATAATGTTTGTATATCTGGCATTTGTTTTCACTTTAAGCAAGGGTACATCATAATTCTTAAATTTGTATCATGTTCTTCACAGTTTAAATTTATAATCTTGATGAAATTTTTTGACTGTGAATTAGTAAGTTATAATTCTCACCTAAATAATTCTGTGATTCTGTGAAACATTCTTCAGATACTCTTCCCTCGCAGAGTTTTTAATGCTAAGTTAGTGTCATAACTACAGGGCATGATGTTTGTTGTTAAGTTCTCACCAGGCTGAGCAAAAACACCAGATCATGTGTCAGGGAGCTTTTCTGCTTTATTGTACAGTTGTGTTCTTAACTGTGGAAACCAGTTAAAGAAAAGAGGAAGAAAGAGAGGAGAAAGTGAGAGGGGTGCAATCTGTATGCCTCTTATGTAAATTAGGCTTTTTGCGTGTTTTTTCACCCCTGCACAGCCAGCCCTGTGAATTGGGGTGAAGGGGACTAAGCACAAGTCTCAAGACAGAGCAGGGAGTTGGTTCAGGACAGCACTGCCCTATCCCTCTTCTGATCACCTTTCCTGTAGCAATGCTCAAAATATTTGAGACAACACATGCTTAGATCTGGTCCTCTACTTTTAGGATTATTAGAAWTCTAGGTTTTGGGGGKKKTTATTTTGTTTTGAGGGTGTTTTGGRTGTTTGTGTGTATTTTTAAAAATAATTTAATAATAAATAATTTATTTGAGCTGGGAAAATGCTTACAAAAATACAACAAAATAGACATATATGTGCTATAGGAAAAAGAATGTCTTGTAAAACTTAGCTACGTGTTACCCTGAGGCCAGACATTCCTGTAGTTACGGTTCTGAGATTCAAAAATATCTTATGACTGGCCAGTTTTGATAAATAAACTTCCTACCAATGTTCTAAGTAATCCAGTCTAGCAGGTGCACATTAATTCATGATTGGTGTTGCTCTGTGTTGTTCACTATTATTTTGTCTGATATTTCTGAATAACTTTACGTAGGATAAGGAAAAATGAAGTGTATCCAGGAAGTTCTAGAAGCCCAGAAAAAAAACCCTACAGAAGTTATAACCATTTTGGGTTGGTCTGTTTTTGTTTTGTTTTTTTTTTTTATTTGAAGTGTAGTAGACAAACCCAGTATGCATTTACTGATAACTGGAAAAACTGCTCTTTTGTCATTGAATGAACATTTAAATACAGTGACTGCTAAGAGGGTGTAGTGTTGATTATGAGGTAGAGGTATTTAAACCTGCTTTGGGAAGAGCTTT
Source organism: Alauda arvensis (assembly GCA_902810485.1). NCBI lineage: Eukaryota > Metazoa > Chordata > Aves > Passeriformes > Alaudidae > Alauda > Alauda arvensis. Next base: position 227,333 of record CADDXX010000531.1, read on the forward strand.
TACAGAAGACAACTGTGTAATTAGTTTTCTGCAAATATTTCAAATTATATGGACATAATGCTAAAGTTAATATGGTAGGCTGTTCAAAAATTTCYATGCCTTGGATAGTTCTTATTTACATCATACAACATCAGTTTATTATAGAGATTTATATATGTTATATAATGATAATATTTTAATTGCTTTTGTTTAAAAACACTCAACCAAATACACACAGAGACACAAGCCAAGACAACAAAGAAAACCCTAAAAGCAAAACATATATATCCGCTTAATAACTTTCAAAATTACTTATTTCAAGGGGACAAAGCAAATGGATAGAAGAAAAACATGCTCATGTTCTTYGTAAATGAAGTATTTTTTGAATCCCCATATTCTGTGAAATGCATTAAATACTTAGCAAAATATCAGTATGAGGAGAATCTGAAATTTTATTGATTACATAATTTTTAAGTTTTTTTTCTAGTGATTACCTGGTTGCTCATACATTTCAGCTAATCAAGCTGACTGTATGCTTTCAGAGAGTCTATCTAATGAAAGGGATGTGCATCTTTAACCCTGACTGTCTGTTGAGGTCAGGCCTAAGTACGTGCCCAATAAACCCCTTGGAAATATGAGCAGAAGSGAGGGCCAGAGAACAGTCAGTGACTTAAAGCTGTACTGTTCTGCCCTAGTTGTTTCAGATAAAGCCTGAGAAACCCTAGGATATCTGCAGACTCTTCAGTTTCCTGTGTTCATATAATTTATATTTCTGTTTAGTTTTCTTGTAACTGTTCATGACCTGGGCAAGAGGATTAAAAAAATCCTCTTGAAATCACTTTAGTTTTCTGTGCTACACTGGAGTAAAGAGGACTTCTAAGCAATGTCTTCTATTTCCCTAGCAGCTACAGAGTAAGTGGAGAGCTACTGACAATCTTCTCCTCAGGTTAAAAAAGTGGTAACCACAGATCCTGGAAACTGTCAGTTAGCCCTGAAGGCCTGATTCATAGACTATTTAAGCATCTCTAAGAGTGTCTTGGGGCAAAGATTTATAAACAAGAACAAGTGGTATTTCCAGACACACAWCTGTGTTAACTTCAATCTGTATTTTCTTCAAAGGCCTCATAAATGTCTMATTAGTCTCAAATTACACGCCTCTGCCAATAATGAAATCATGTATGAACATACGGGATTTCAGATCTTCCTTGACTTCTCTTTGTGTGGTGTGTTGCCAGAAGTTGTCATTTTAAACTGTGTGTTCTGACTTGGATTGATTGTTTTTGATTGTTTGAGTGAGAGATATTTCCAACKAGGAACTTTTTACAAGCAAGTCTGTATGCATTTCTCTAACATTTGAAGCAGTAAAAAAAATACTGGAAGAAGTACAACACTATTAGTGATAACAATCAAAGGCATGACAAGTACATGTCTTCCAGTAGACTCAGTATGTGAAGGCATATTAAATAGGTGAATGTATACATATAATTGAACATCAAACTAGTTTTGATATATCTAAAAGCCTTTCTAGAATGTTTACACTTTTYTATTTAAGATTGATCTGTAATTGAAATCTGTGACTCTCTATTTGCATCTTCCAACATTTTCAATTATGTATCTAACATCATAGCATAGTTGTCAAAGTTCACAAATTAATAGGTAATGTGCCTTCTTCTTTACATCTTAATATTATTACTGAAAATTATTTTGTGTGTCTTTGTGTATGAATGCGTATACATTTCACATGTGAAACTAGGTACATGGAACATGTAATGTTAGGAACTTGGTAATTCCTCTAGTAATGTCAATTTACTGAAATGTATTGTATTTTCTGCCTAATTGGGCAGGAATCCCACCCTAAACAAGGTGGGATTTTTTGCTTTTCTTGCCTCAGTCTGGTACCAGACTTTTCCTCAGTATAGTACCAAAACCAGTTGTCCTCAGGATGCACAGCTCCCAGACCTGGAAGTTTGGCAGTATTGAGAGCTGAGGGAAGCCCTCTTAATCCAAAAGGAAATGGTTAGTGACATGCTATTTATTGACCTATAGCAAATTAGACMCAAGTCTGTGGGCTCAAATGGGATGCACCAGGAAACTGGTGAAAGAGCTTATCAAGCCACTTTAAAACACTTACCAGCAGTCCTGGAGCAAGGTCAGGTTGATGGAAAATTAGGAAATGTCCATCCACAAGAAGGTTCAGAAGGATGACCCAGGGAGCTGCAGGCCTGTAAGCCTGACCTCAGCACTGGGGAAGGTCATGGAGCAGACCATCCTGAGTGCCATCACATGCTATGTGCAGGACAGCCAGTGAATCAGGCCCAGATGATACTCACAAATGGGTTTACGAAAGGCAGATCCTGTTTGACTAACTTAATCTCTTTCTGTCATAAATAACCTAGCTGGTGGRTGAGGGAAGGGCTGTGGATTTTGTTCATCCAGACTACAGTGAAGCATTGGATACTGTCTCCCACAGTATTCTCCTGGGGAAACTGGCTGTTCATGCCTTGGATGGGTGCAGTCTTCACTAGATGAAAAACTGGCAGTATAGTCAGGCCCAGAGAGCTTTGTTGAATGGAGTTAAATGCAGTCAGCAGCTGGTAACAAGTGGCCTTCCCTGGGGCTCAGTGTTGGAACCAGTTTAATGTCTCTATTGATGACTTGGATGTGGGGRTTGCATGTATCTTCAGTAAGTTCAGAGATGATACTAAATTGGATGAGAGTACTGATCTGCAGGAGCGTAGGAAGGCTTTCAAAATGAACTTGACAGTTTGGATTGACTGAAGCCAGTTCTATGAAAATTGATAAGGCCAAGGGTCAGGTCCTGCAGTTGGGTTAAGAAACCTCATGCTATGCTCCAGGCTTGGAGAACAGTGTCTTGAGAGRTGCTCAGCTGAAGGGAACTTGGGAGTGCTGTTTGAAAGCTGGCTGGATATGAGCCAGTGTGTGCCCAGGTGGCCAAGAAAGCCATGCTGTTTAGTATGTCACATTTTTTTACAATTGTATATTATCTCTGCTGTATCAGCTGAGGATTTCCTTCATGTTGTCATTTTTGGTCCTCTCTCTGCTGGTAATGTGTTCACTCTTGTTTATTTGTCATTCCCATTTCTTTTTTTTTGTTTTGTTTCCTCTTTTCTTTCCCTTGCTGTTTGCCCAGAAATTTTTTTTCTCTATCCATCTTTCATCTTCTGGATCTCTGTGTTTCCTTCCATCTTGTCCATTTTCCTAGTGCTGTATTCCACATTGCTTAGAATATCATTACAAACTTCTGCAGTGTGGTGTCAAAGAAATAAGATCTGTTGCTCCTCCCTAAGCACAGATTAAATCCTCAGCTGGWTATAACTGGAAAATCTGATTTGTGCTGCATGATCAGTGAAGTGTGCCAAAGTCAAGACGGGACAGAGCAAGAGGAATGCTACTCAAAATCAATCGCTGCTGATTTCCGTTGTTAAAGATGKTAGCAAAAATCAGAAGAGAAAGTGACACTTGAGAAGGAATTTTGAGTGACCCATAGCTGGCTGACCATTCTGAGTGCCAGGGAGCAGCTGAAGTGGGGCTGCCCGTGGAAGAGGATGACCCAAGAGCTGTGGGCACTGCAGAGCTGGCTGGGCAAGACTCTGAACTCCTAAGGCCTCCCATTGAGGGTGGGCTGAGAACAGAGGCAGGACTCTGCCACCAGCCAATAATCATCAGGCCAGGCAGGATGAGGAGTCAGGTCCAAGGTCTACCTGGGGACCCAGTGAAGCCAAGATCCAGGTTGGGYGTGGGGATGGGCACACGGCTTCCTGCAGCTTAATTTAGGAACTGATGGCACCCCTGGTGCTGCCTTTGGGGACATGAAAATTAGAACTGTTAATGATTTGTCCTTGAGAAATGTTGCTCAAATTGCAAGTCCTAGAGAAAATGTCAGTAGAAATTTTGTTTCATCACAAGTAATTTGTATCTGGTATTTTTCTGGCCTCTGGTGTTTTGGTGTTTCAACGGTTTTGTGTAAGAGTGCTAAAAAGAAGCAATTGAAGAATTCCAGGAGTTTTGAGARAATAATATATCTTTCAAATTATTTTCCATGTCTGAGTCCTGACTGAAAATAGGACCTGCTAGTCCACTTATACATAATTTTGATATATATAAATGTGTGTTAATCCTACCAAATATAAGGTATCAGTGTCAGTTTCCTATAACAAGGAATTTTTTACCTGTGCAATTGCTGTCTGTGCTTTTGAGTTGAGTAATGGGTAAAAAGAAAGTCCTTAATTTCTTTGGGCAGGTAGAAGAATGTTGATGTGTGTTTATTTGTACATTTTATAATGGTTAGCATAGAAGTGCAAGTGACTTGTATTTCATTAAAATTTACAGAATTATTGTATGAATTGCCTTCTATTTAAAAATAAAAGTAGAATAATGCAAGCAGGTAATGTTCCATTGTAGGCCAAAAGCTAACTTAAGAGATTGTATCATGCATTGTTTGTTTTTTTTTTAGTTTTCCATTGTTCTGCTTGTTAGACATAGAAAAAAGATGCAAACCAATAAATTTGTATCTCATTTTGACTGTTCTCACACTTGATTTGGGCTAATTATTTGTTGCATTCATTGGAATTTCTGAATTAGATGGAGGTAAATTAGGTTGTCATACAGAAAACAAGTCATGTCTTTGAAAAATCCTCTGTAGTCGTCATCTCATGGCAAAAAGAGATTATCCAATACAGGAAACAAAAGTAATGAATGRTTCCTGTGGGAGTGCAAATAGGCTTAAAAAGAAGATTCTGTTTATTTAGGGCAGAAAATATCCTCAAGCTAGCACTTAAATGTGATACTCTTCCTGAAATCAGAAGTGTTTGGGYTGTGGTTTGGTTTGGACGCGTATAGAGAAGCAGAAACGTTTGTTTTGTGGTATAACCTCTGACAAGATTATGGCTTCAGGTTCAGCTCTCTTTATTTACATTTCTTTGAGAACACATAGCTAACCATGATGTCTAAAGTTTATAAAACATTTGTGGGCTTGGCATGGAAGTACTGTGTGAATATAACTTTYGGTTTRTTTRTTTATTTATTATTTTAGGTTTATGCCAACATAAATTTGTCTTTTGATTTGAATTGGTTGTTTTCTCTTGGCCGCAGGCTGAGTGGGCTGGACTTCACTGAAAGGAGCCATTTCACTGGGGCAGTGGAATAACTGCGGATCTCTCACCAGTCCTTGGGAAGTGCTGTGGATTGCCAGGATTAATTCAACACTAAAGTCTGGGATGGGCCTTGGGGGTAAACACTCCCTTGTTTCTTCTGACATTGGGATTTGTCTACAGCCAGTCAGCTGAGGCACCTACTACACATCAGCTTTTGTTTTTTTTTGTKGCCTGAACAAAGATACATTTTCCCTCACTTCATCTCCTTTTGACTATTTTTACTAGCTTTCATTTTCCTTGACTGATTAATTTCTCCTGGCTGTGGAAAAAAGAGCCCTGCTGATGTTGATTTAAATAATGTCGAGACCAATGGGACTCCTATGGCTGCCTTTGATCTTCACACCAGTGTGTGTCATGTTGAATTCTAACTTCCTCCTGTGGATAACTGCACTGGCTATAAGATTTACTCTCATTGATGGCCAAGCACAATACCCAGTTGTTACTACGAATTATGGCAAAATACGTGGTTTAAGAACACCTTTGCCTAATGAGATCCTTGGTCCAGTGGAGCAGTACTTGGGTGTTCCTTATGCTTCTCCCCCGACTGGAGAGAGGCGATTCCAGCCCCCGGAGCCRCCGTCGTCATGGACGGGTATCCGCAACGCCACGCAGTTTGCCGCTGTCTGCCCGCAGTACCTGGATGAGAGGTCACTGCTCAAYGATATGCTGCCAGTCTGGTTCACAGCCAATCTGGATACTGTGGTGACATATGTTCAAGATCAAAAYGAAGACTGTCTGTATTTGAATATTTATGTGCCCACAGAGGATGGTAAGTACCCTGAGACCCGCACTGCAGTGTGCTCACCAGTTCTGCATATGAGGTGTGTCCAGGTTTTCAAAGCATCTTACTAAGTTTCATCCATGTTTTATGTGTGGAAATGGATAAGGCCTCTGAACATGCATTATTAGTAATAGTTTTTTGATTGAATATGCTTGCATGCATTCTCTCTTACGTTTCAGTGCAACACCAACCTGCAGTTTGATTGCAAGTGGTGGCCAGGGTATGTCAGCCAGCCTTAAGTTTATATCTAAAATACAGCTGAGAATCATTCTCAAGAAAGGARGGAGAAATAAACATTAACTTGAAGTAATATAGTTATTTTTCCATGAATGAATGGTACACATATAGTTACRTGCTAATTTTTAAAGGAGAATTTACCTTTTTTTTTTCTTTACTTTATTATAAAATTTTTGAGCCTACCGTTAACTTTGCTTGGTTTTAATAGATAATAGAAAATTGTTATAATAATTCARGTAGCAGGGGCTATTTTTAGGCTTTTTGTCTGTGAAACTTTTCAGTCCAACTTATTTTTCTTCATTCACTAAATTTAAACTGAAATCAAGGTGATTTATTATGCAGATTTGATCAGGTGGCTTTATACTTTCATCTGTTTTGTGCAATACTTTCTCAAGAGGGCTACTTTAAACCACTTTCTATAGACAAAAAGKATGAACCAATTGGTAATACAGAACTCTTTGAATATTTACATAATCTCAATCTTAAAAATTGTAGCTGTATGGCATGATGAATGTATCTTTGGTTGTTTTGTATAGTATTGCTTCCTACAGGCAAGAAAGCCTGTTTTCATTAGGCCCCAAACAAGCTAAGTCCATCATTTCACAAGGAAATAAAAATACTACTAGCACTTACATTTAATATTCCACTAAAACTGAGTGCTTTTTGCTAATTAGAATGCAGTTACAGATGTAGAACATGACAGATTTCTCCCAGATATGCAAATCCCTTCACTTTTGCTGGGGGTTTGATTTACAACAACTAAGGTATTGTTATTTCTCAGTAACCATACTCTAAATATGCAAATTTTCTACTTTGATTATTATAATCCTTCTGCCTTGATTGGGTTCTTTACTCAGAATTTCCAAGCTGTCTGCCAGCAATAAACATACCACCTTCTTTTCCTGTTCTCATCAGCTGAAGCAAAAACTTGAAAGCTAAAAATAAAGGGGTAAGGTTTGGGAATACTGGGAGCTTTGCAAACGCAAATACAACCAAGCTGCTTAAAGGAAAAGTACTGTGAAAGGAAAACTGYATTTATGGGGACTCTGTGTGCATGTGTGTGTGTGTGTGTGCCACTGTGTGTAGACAAAGGAGCAGGTCTTAACAACTCAGTTCTTTCCCTCTTCCAGTCTCATTGGACTCCTTCKTACTCCTACTCTTACTTTCCCAAATTTGTTTGTGTTCTGGATTTTATCCTTCATCTTTTAATTAGTCAYTGGAGTAAGCTTTCCCTGAGAAAGCATTCTGGGTTAAGATTTTATTTGTTCTCACTGAAAGAACATCAGTTCTGCTAACTCAGTCTTATTTTAGAATCCAGTTTTAATAAATAATATGTTCCTCCAAACCAATAATAAGAAGTTTCATTAATTAAGGAATACAGGAAATTAGACATGGAAAAATAYATGTGAATGTCTAGGGAAAGAATATTTGATATCAAGTGAAAAATAGCAAAATATTGTGGGCTGAATGACAAACAACCCATAACATTCATCTTGCTGTAATAACTAATGACRTTTGCTGTTAGATTTAAAGTAGAAAAGGACTGATAAATTTAATTTTGCATTCTCTAGACCTTTTTTGTCCACTTACTTTTTCAAAAAGTGTGGTTTGCTCCTCCTGGTTTTAGATTTTCTTTACTCTAAATAGCATGTAAATGGTATCTGTTGTATACCTCTTGTTGAAAATATAAACACATGCATAAAAATATGTAGCTGAATAATGAGAACACAATGTTTGTGTTAGTGMTAAGCTGACATGTAAGGTTGCTCCTATACAATATGACAAACATTTTTAAAAGATTCCATTGGGAAACAAGAAGCTTGGGAATGAATARATTAAGTACATGATGTTTTAATTATATGCTGCATATCTTATCACTAATTAATAAATCCCAGTGGCTTTTTTTGGTGAGGAATATGTGCAATCTTCTGACCATAGAGATGCTTAAGGGGAACTGACCTACAAATCACGTGTTCTAAGTTAGCGTGTCTCCAAAACACTCTAAACAGTCTTAAACAGTAGTCCATACTATCTGATTAAAGACGTTGTGCTTCATTATATGAGTCCTAGTTGGCAAAAATAATCTATGTTGTTATGGAAACAGACCATGAAATTAGTTTTTGAAGCAGGATTTCAAAGGGAGTGACTTTGGGTTAAATCATATTTTCAATTCTTTTTTCAGAACAGGTTGATTTAAAAAAGCTTTCTAGAAGAAAAGGTGGCTGGAATCATCCAAACCCAATAAATGCTCTGATTATGAAATTTACTCTGAATAATTTTTTGCACTTTTTTTTTAACTTTGGTGAAAGGCATAGAACAACTAATTAATTAATTGCAGTAATTTGCAGTGCATAATTCAATTCTGGTGAATAACAAATCAAAATGAAGCTCAAGTTTGGGGATTTTTTTTCATTCTTTTGTTTTGTTGCGGTTCTTTTTCAGTATAGAGCATAACCTGTTTCTTATTATTTGTTACCATAGGACATTTAGCCAAAAGGAACCAAATTTTGATTATGTACTTTCAATAAAGGGCTGATGAATAAATGCACATATCCCACCATCTGCTTTCAGAATTGCTTCTGAAACTGGAATTCTTCCACAACAAACTAATGGAAATAGGAGTAGAATACAGTCACTTTAACGAGGTAGATAAATTTAATCAGTTATAATAAAATAGTTTGAAATGTTACTGCTTCTGTCTGCAGAAGTACCATGAAATTAAATAACATATAAATCTATAGTTCTTTAGAATAGTTTGAGCTTCTAGGTTAAGAAATTAAAATAACCTGTTACACAGTCTATGTCTGTATTAATCCTAGTCTTACTTTAGAACCATAAGGATTTCAAATGTGATATAGCAGGAGAATCCTATCAGAATTTCCCATGTTAAAATGTCCTTACAAAGCAAAAACTATCTTCCTTTTTAGGGGCTGTCTTTTTTCATTTTAGGTGATATTATTTATCATAGAATTCAATACACATACCTGGCAGAATATTACTACAATCCTGTCCATATAGATATTTATTCTTTTGCTGTTTTTCACTGAAGAAGTATTTTTTTTGTGTCCTTTTCCTTACAGTAATGCTTCTATTTCAGAGTATCCAAAGGAGCTGTAGAATTTCACTGGTTTTATTATTATTATTATTATTATTATTATTATTATTATTATTATTATTAGTTTGTTTTTTGTTTGGTTTGGTTTTTTTGTTTGTTTGTTTTTTTTTTTTAGCCTTTGGAAGGGAAAAATAGCAACCMCTGTGATCCATTGAGCCTTTTTTTGGTCATAAGTATAAATAATAATGCAGTTGTTTTAAAGACATACAATACAAGCAGTAAAGATAAAAATCTAAGAACATTCATTTATTTTGTATGCCAAACCTATGGTAATAATAAATTACTCAGAYCTGAGAGTATAATTTTATCCAGTTGCTTTCTAAACATTTGGCTTGATTTCCAGTATTATTTATGTGGGTGTATATTTTCTAGGCTACTTTTTCAGTTGCCATGAACTGTAATTTTCCACAAGAATACTTGAATGTCAGTTTTGAGGAGGTCATCTAGGGAAATGATATTGAGGACAGTGTGTTTATTATAACTTCAGTCTGAATATGGGTTTATCTACAGTGGAAATGCTAGATTGAAGAGGGCACAGACTGTTAATCGGCTGTGCTTAATCCCTGGCCTTTATCATTTGAATCTGTGGATTCTGAAAGAGATTGCTAACTCCTATCATAACCGGGGGAAAAAAGTATAACAAGGGAAAAAAAACCCARAAAACAGAAAGGACACTTAATTTGTATTTCTTTCATTATAAACTTCAAAAATGGCAAAGCAAGATTAAAAAAAATCAACACAACAAAACAAAAAAGAGCAAAACCCAAAAAGAACAAATATTTTTATGTTTGTTGAAAACCTGCTRTGTTCAGATCAAAAAAGACAATAATAAAGATTACTTTTTATTGTCTTTTCTTGACCAGTATTAAGCGCATATACTTTTTACTTATYTTGGCATATGGATAGAGTGTATATTTTACACAAGGGTGGAGCTCCTTATCCACTATGTGTCTGTTACAGATTAACTAATGAAGTGTTTAGCATCTTCATAGGTTTGCTCTTGTTTCTTGTTTGTGAGCTCTTGTTTCATTTTACTTCAGAATAAACACAGCTGAAGTGACAACAAGAGGTGAGAGACCATGACACTTATTAAGGCTGAATAGGTGATAATTTTTCTTTAGATTATGGGAACTGACACTTGCCCAGGATTAGTGGTATATTTAACTGTGGGCTACCAGGAAGAGAAAAATCTTGTGCAAAAGCAAAGAGATCAACAGTGTTCCTTCTCTGGGAGGTGATTGACTAAATATACCTGCAGCTCTTGACTCTGTGTCTATTTGACTAAGAAATGACAAAAGAACAAAAGAAATGAAAAAATYGAGCAAAGCTGATCAAGAAGACGAGCCTCTGTCCCTTTTGCATATTATGAAGTGTCAAAAGTCTACTTAAAATATATAACTGAGTGTTTACAGCTTTCTTCTTGCCATTGCTGTTGAACTGCAAKGTCTTTAACTTAGAAAAAGTGTTTTTATCAAAATTACCCTAATAAAACATAATAGATAAAAATCGGTGGTTTTTTCCTTTTTTTTTGAGGCAAAGAAAAGGGTAGTGTAAAGATTAGTCTCTTCTTTTTGATGGCATGGAATAAAAAATTAGCTAATCAATGTTTGTTACAATGAGAAATAAGGGGTCAAACATAAAAATAGTGTAATAGTGAGCAAGGTGCAATATATACAACGTTATTTTATTGACTTATTAGGAGGTGATGCTAATAATAATAGTAATTCATCATTTCCAAATAAACTCAATTTTCTAAACTGTATGTAGTTTTTGGTTTCAGTAGATGTATATCAGACATCTTTCAGATAATATTAAAATTTTAATTGTCTTGTTATCTCTTCACTACTCTTGTAAGTAGCTACTTAAGAAATCAAAAGGATTTATGTATATAGCTTTCAGGAATTAAGAAACCAATATCTGTTGTATATATCTGTGGGAAACCAGAATATCTCTCTGGTTCTCCTGGATGGGCAGCAGTCAGGACRGAAGGGGTAGATCRTCCCTGGCCTATGCCTGAAACAGTGGTGGCTTTTGGTCTCAGCCYGTGGAAAAAGYACTGCCAGGGTTGTCTGAGGATTTGGAGGTCACAAGGGCTTGATTTGTGTGATTTTTGTTATGTCACTGGGTGAGAGAATAGGGTTTTTATATTTTATAATAGATATATAGATATAATGGAGTCAAAATGGAGGCAGATCCGTGTGATAAGAGCACGTGTTTCTGTCTTCTTTTTCCTCTTCCTCTTTGCAAAGGGTGTTGGGTTTTTAGGATTGGTGAAGGTAAAATTTCACTGCATGACATGGGTTTTAGTTATTGGTGTTTAGAGAAAAAAAATGTTAACGTAGTTTAGAGTATAAAAGCCCAGACACTGTTGTGGGCGGGGGAGAAACCATCTTTCCAGCTGCTTGTGAACTTCACACTGGACAGAAAGAACTTAGAGATAAGATTTGTAAAATAAACATCTGCAGTCCGCAACCCAGACGTTCTCCGATTCCTTCTTTCAAGCATGGGCTTGTGASAAGAAAGATTTACACTGCCGGGGTTAATCTCAGAAGAGATAACTCTGACATATATGTTTACAGTTTTTATTGTTCCTCAAAATCTTTACTACTTATTTTTAAAAATCAATTATAATTTCTGTAATTAGCATAGGAACATAAAGTTTTACTTATGTTTTCTGAASTATTTTTAAAAGCAAATTAAATGCATTTATTTACTTCTAAAAATATTTTAGATCTGTTTTAAATTGTACTTTGGACTTTTGTAGATAATAATGTTTGCACAGTTTCATATTGCARATCATGTTCTTCTGAAAAAAACCCCAGGAATACAGCAAAACTTTGTTTTCAGTTTCAGTACTGTCATAGGTATGACTGGTTTGTTTTTAACCCCCACCCGTTCAGTCAATTGTTCATCTACTTTGGAAAACTAAGAATTAATTATTAATTTTTTTATGTAAATGAATTTTAGTTTATAAAAGCACACATAAAAATTACACAAAATAAGACATATYCATTTGTAAAATGATTGTATTGCTTTCCAGAGTGAGAAGGATTTACAACAGATAATAATTACAATACAAAATTACAATGTTGGAATTATTACATATAGTACCAGTTCAACATATACTTTTTAGCATCAGAGAGAAAATTGCTCTCCATTGTGAAAGATAAACTCCCTGTTGTGTCAGACTGCTTCAAGCCAATTCTTTCACTGTAAGGGTCCAATATATCCCCTCCTCCTAATCCAGAAATATTGCGGCATCTGTGAGAAAGAAGGAGGCATATGTCTGGCTGTTCTCTGCCTACCAGGATAAAGCTGTGGGTAATCCAGGCCCCTGTTTTACATTCTTGCTTTTAACAGTTGCAAATACCTTCTGACACCAAAGAACAGGACTCTAATCTAGATGAAATAAAGTTCTTAAATCCTTAGAGATAAATTCAGATTTAGTTGCTAATTTCAAAATGCTGTCCTTTCCCCCAGGAGCTGCCCATTCCACAGGCACTTTACAGGATTGCACCCAAATGGCCTTCTCAGGAACTGATACACAGTGAAGCCTAGCAAGAAGACTCAGCCTTCAATATAGCTTTACTTAATCCCAACAGGATTTTTAGCACCATTTCCTAGAATCTCATCATTACCTCATATTGAAAAACCTGCTAGAATGGGGAGGTGGGATGGGGGGGAGGAGATAGGAGGGAAATGTTCTTTAAAACACAATGAATTAATGTTTCKTGTACAAAAGCAAATTAATGTTATCCTTTTAGTTAAAGAACARTGCCTTTGGAATTGTAGAGGCTGTGGCATTTGGCTCAGTGACACAGAAGAAAAGGTCTTTAGTCATGTGGGTCATRAGACAGATAAGAATTTACTTCATTTTGTCCACTGACTCCCAGTTGTYTATTCAGAGTGCTTTTTGTTTTGGTTTGAAATTTTTCCTGTGTGTTTGCTTGGGGTTTCTTTTCTGTTTTCTTTGGGGGGTTTGGTTTTGTTTTGTTTTCAAATGCAACTTTCCTCTTCACTCCTGCAAAACATGTTTTTGTACKCTGCTGATGTTCTTCTCTGTGTCTTCTTGCTTTCTGTCAAAACACAAATCAATGTGATACCTGCTAACACTGAGACAGTTCCTCTGTCCTGGAGCAGTGCAGTGGGTCCTTGGCAGCAGTGGTGAACAGTGCAGAATATGTGCTGTCAGATTTGATCATTGTCTTGGCCATACCATTTGTATTAGCTTTGATTTCCTGATAAGGCTTTGTGATCTTGCTGGTCTTCCTTCAGGTATTTTTTGCATTGGTCTCAAAAGTTTTTAAAGCTATTTGTATCTTCTCACTCAAATTTGGTTCAGTTTCCTTTAATTTGCACMTTAATTGCAGGTTCAAACAGAACTGACACATGCTGAATAGATCAGCTAAATCACAAGGCTCATAAATCAGTCACATCTGTAAAAATATTTCAAGGAACTGTACCAACATCAATGTGGTAGTCATAGGTAGTTTGTCAACTGGGAAAATTTACAATGCTGCTCTACAAATGTTTAGGTGTCTGCAACATAAATTAACACAAGTTTGAARTAAAGCAAATGGTCATTATTTCCTCTTCAGGATTCCTGAAAAATGTTGGATAAATGAAACAAAGACAAAAATTTATCCTGAACATGATAGCTTTTTGCACAGTACTTTGGTTTGTCAGTCATTTTTAGAGARAAAGAACATTTCTGGCCTTTGTTTAGTGCTTCTTGCTTACAATTCGAGATAAAATTCTCAGAATAGCATATAATCAATTATGTATGCTTACATTTTAGGATAGTATTAGTTGAATGTATTAGTTGTAATCCAAATAGAACAAAGGAAAAAAAGGAAAAAGGAAAGTTAATGATAGTGAATTTAATTTCTGTTTGTGATATTATCATCTGAAGGAATRTGGCTGAATTTGCGTTCTTGGGGTTTAAGGCTTTTTTTAATCTGGCGCTTGCTCTTGGTACCCAAAGAGGCAAACAATAAGAAATAATTATTATGAAACCGTGAAAATTAACTAATGCTTATAGCTATCTGGTACYGATGTGCTAAAAATCCATTATAACAGAAGGAAATTTTTTCATTTGCAGTTTTTGCTGTAGGCAAACTTCTAGTGAAGAATAAATTTAGTTGTGCTGCTAAGCCAAATTCCTACACAATATATATATGGAATTTTAGTTACAAATAGATTTCTGGTGCCTCATTTCAAAATGGTTATAATTGCTGGGTTGATGTTAAATAGATTTTTCATTGACAGGGTGTGACATATTTAATCTAATGGAGGGAAATTGCTTTGTGCAGATTCAAATGACTATTCAATTAGTCACTGGTAATGTTTACAAGCCATCATAGCTGGAAATCATGGATACATTGTCTGTTTTATTAAATATGCAGTAGGGCAAATGAAAACCCAATCCAAATATATACACTTCATCCTCTTTCAAATAAATTGGTATCAAATTATCTTTTATGCAGTATTTTTAGGGTGGCCAGGAAATTAAAAAAGTCATTCTGCATTTGTAATACTGCCCCCATGGTAGTGCTTTTGCTGGCTTTTCATGCTTGATTCAGACACCAGAGGGAGCACAAGTTTCCAGTAAACTTATTTTTTTCTCTCCCTGGGAATCACTGAAAGAGACACAAATCATGCTGGTGAATGCAGTAGTAAAACATGCAAACAGGTGCTGCTTTTTACTATTTAAACAGATAGGAAGGGATCTGATTCCCCCTTTCCCAAGCTAAGTTAATAAAGTTGACAGTGTTCATTCTGGTGTTGTGGACTGATGAATTTATACAAGGGATAGAATTTTTCCAAGCAAAACATGCACTCACACTGACGAATCTACACAAAACTAATTTTTYATTGTAAAATAATAAATTTTTGATGATAAGCATGCTGGAAATGCAGTTTTTAATTGAATAATACTTGCAAGGCATTCAATGGCAGAACAGATTCCAAAGTAGAGAATTTGATCTGCTYGGCTGTGGTGAGTTATTACAAGCATTCCTGCTTAAAAAAGTGTTGTTTTGGTCCTTCCATTTTAAAACCAAAATGTAAAAAAGATTTTTTTTCCAATGAATATGACTGTCTTTCCATCTCCTGTTTTATACAGCTCAATCATGTAAAGTGTCAAATGTGTTTTGCCTCTTTCTATKTCACTGAGACAAAAATTTTAAGCATGTTGAAGTTTCATTCTAACTTAAAGGATCTTTCAAGTTTTTGCTTTCACTTTGTTGGAATTAACAGTATAACCAAGCTATATTATGTCATACAAAGAGCCRCATTGCAGAAATGCTGGAGGGCTTCCCTTCCAAAATACCTTGCTTTCAGATTAATAATTATCTGATTCAAAAAGAATTTATTTTTATGGTGTTAAGGRTTTGAGGTGCTTTTCTCATCTACCTAAACCATAGACCTTGTTCTGCATTCAGGGRTTAGATGCAATAGGCTGACTTGCARTTGATGTCTAGGGTGGGTCCTTGGGAGTTGGATAAAATCAGATTTTTACTGTGATAATGAATAAAACCATCCCTATGGATTAAGTGCTATGCCTTGTCACTAACAATTACCTGAAAGTATACCTWAGTCAAAGAAAATGACAGATATTGCACAAAAGGAGCAGCTCYATACGACAAACTCTCAGTGGGAATACTTCAGTGAAAACAAACTGAAGAAAAAACTGAATGCAAATAAATGCAGTCATGTGAACTTAAAGAGTGGGATAAGTTTCTAAAAGTCATACTGTATTCTTTATTTTCKTTCTCACAGGGTTATCCTTAATGCCTTCAGTGTTAGTCCCAGAAATAAACTGTAGTAGATTGATAAAATAGGTAAATTTTTATTCTTAACTGTGTCCATTTTCACAATAGACTGCTGAGAAATGTTCAAGCTTTATTTCTTTATCCAGTTTCACTATCCCTTRTAACCACTTCTTCTTACCTACTTTGCTCACTGTCATTTTATAAATTAACCCCTCTGATCACTGTACACAGTAATACTATAAAAAGAGTGTAAACTCTTTTTCCATTTCCAAAAATGGTGTTTTTTGGATGGATATTCTTCCTTATCTATTGTTTTGTCAAATCACGTGCAAGAAGCAGCAGTAGGTGAGAAAACAGCAGCTATGATTCTTAAATAATTTTAGGAARGGTAGCTATATATATTAGATATGCAGTGGATGTCAAAGGATCAGGCAAAGGGAGAAAGCCTGATTCTCTTTTATSTGTTAGTCCTTCTGTAGCAGACTTCTTCAGTGGGCTGCTCAGCTATGCTTGCCAAGCTGCATTTGGCCTGTGGGATAGTTCCTGGGGATCCTAATGCACCCTGCTGTAGTAAGTTGGGGGTTGCTTTAATGTACTTGCTGTTGTTTGCTGTTGTTTTCATTTTTCATTTTCAGCTGAACAGTTCTTCCTTGAATTTTAGCTGTCATTATGAAATGCTCAGCTCACACCCCATACMTAAACATGCCCAGAAAGTATTTCAGATATTGCAAGAGTCAAGGGAAAGGATGATGTTCAGATACTGACTTTTGAGGATTTTCTTAAGTGTCTGTTCTTTAAATGCATACAGTTTTGTAAAAAAGTGCCTGAGTATCTAGGAAGAGCATGAAATATTTCYATCATATMACACTTATCCTGCTTTARTTAAAGCAGTAATTTTCAGTTTTTAKCACCTTTGAAAGTGTGGCCTGTAGTGCTTAAGTTAATTYTCTATTATTCTTAAATAAATAAAGAATTTAGTAAGTAATTATAAGTTTAGAAAGTATCAGCATGTATCACATYTTTAAAAATATTATTAAATTAATTGTTTATTCCATTTTTGAGTGCTACTTCTAGATTTGTTGCTTCRTAGTTCTTTATCAAAGTTGTAAATGCAGGCTGCTTTACCAGGCTTGTTTGGCATATCTAATACAGTAAATCAAAATGGATTAGTATTGGGATTATTAACTTGATTCTTTTAAAATCTAATACATAGCTTTTGGATTTGATTGTCTTTATTAACGTTATTTTTCTTCTTGTGATATTTTTCCTATTTCGTCTCARCACAAATGAGAAGATAGACACTGTTAGTTCTGAAATCATTATAAAACAGTTGTTTCTGCATTAKAAGTGGACCTAGTTTAAGCATTTTTTTCCTTCATGATGTACCAAGCGAAAGTGTTATTTTAGCACAAGTAACTTTAATTTTTTTCTGTTTTGTGACTTTTCTGGTTCTTTTTTAAGCCTAAATTGGAACTACAAACACCTACCACTTTACCTACCAATTTCTCCACTTCTTGTACAGATTTATTACAAGACTTATTGTTTAATACAAAGATGTGAAGTAACATTGCCTGCTTTTTTTTTTTTTTTTAATAAATTACCAAAACCACTGTATTGCTTAGATGCACTGGCACTAAGGCATTCTGTGGTCTAACAGAGAGATGTGAGATYGATCATCTGTTGCCTTTGTGCTGAGGTTTTTCATTTAGAAAATTAATTTCACAGGTTTTTCCTCTTTGATTAGGATTAGAAACAACTGCAAGAAGGAAATGCCTCTGGGTGACAAAAGGCTCAAGTTACTTCCCATATACTTATAACCTAAAAGACTGTATTCCTTTTTGTGTGTGTGTAATTTAGGATCTGTCTAACTCCCCTTGGTGATCCATTTACTGGCAGCTCTTTGCATATCATTGCACTATATTGTAACCTCCAAGCAAAACTCTGAAATGTCTAAAGGACAACAGATTTGGGAGCCATTGTACCATGATGAATTTAAATAATTGGRTAAAGAGATATAAAACTAAGGCATCTAGAAATTGATGTGGGTCATGTACTGATAGAAGATTGAAGCCTTGCTATCAAAGTTTGTGTTTAATTCTTTACYCACAATATTCATAGAGTAATCAAAAATAAGACAGCAGATAAAATTTTTCCAAGAGTGAAAAGGAAATAAGGAAATAAGACTTATGCCAGAAGATCCCAAGGCATTCAAATACTGAAAAATGGGGAAAACTTTGTGACTGGGTAAGGTGCATAAACTCTCAGTGTAATCTGTTTAAACTCAGAAGGGATCARCTCATTTCGGAGAAATGAAAAAAGGTTGTTATTAATACATGATGCAGAGTTAATAGGTTTCTCATAAAGTTTACTGAAAACAAGAAGAYAGAAGAGGATTTTGGAAAAAAGTATGCTTTTTGCAAATGCAACAAATGGCTTGGAATGCTTCTGTGAGTCTAATTTTCKTCATTATCTCTCTACTAATAAAGAAATTACTCTTGAGTACAATATTAAGTGTTTGCTCTAATAAACATGCCAGATGGCTGTGATCTAGCTGGTATAACCCTTGTTGACCATTCTGAAATGAAAACATTGCATGACCTATAAGTCCTCTCCTGAGAACAAACCTAACAGGATATGTACTTTTACACTGGTAAAAGTACAGAATGTTAGTAACACCAGATGCATTCTTTATACACAGAAGTTGTTTAGTGCCATTTTCAGTCAGCTAAGATTGYGCAGCTCAAAGGCCTTAACCCATATGGACCTTCTTTACTTTTTTGGCTGCTAAACCATCCTTGAGGGAGCAACCAACTACCTTTGTTTTTGGAGTTTAATTCTTCAAAGATGTTTTATTTTGCATGCAGCACACTTAGATTGTGTTGAACTAGAATATGTTTGGTTTATACATAACCCAGGAGGTAGTTATTAAAAATATCACWTCTTTCCCCAGATCCATTACCTCAATAAAGCATTTGCTTGTGTATTCCCTAGCTTTATTCCTCTGATAGCTGTAACTTTGTCTGTAACCTTGACATGATTCCACAGTCTAAATGGTTCCATGGAGGATGTGTCCCCTTGCTACTGACAAGAATATTTCTCCATCTTCCCCACAACTTAGAAAGATTGAAAAAATTTCAAACACAAGTGGGCAGTTGCAGGATAAGCRATAGCTTCATGAGTTGACTGTGCACTTTTTTAGTCCATTAGAAATGCCCTGGCTTTTAACCTAGGTGTAAAAAAACATTTATGAGAATGCTTAAGCTAATGGATTTTATCCAAGTTGTGAGTCTAAGACACACACACTATAAGCAGTCAGTTTATCTAATGTTTTGCAATGGTAATGATTCACACCCTGAGAATTTAAGAATTTGTTAGCTTTAGTAATCAAGATAACATATGAATATGTAATTGGTAGTTTTATGCTAGCCATATCTGAAGACAATGTGTATGGTGGAACAGAATAAAACAGTGAGGGCTATCACCCTTGTATGTTCATGACCATAAAAYAACATATTGGTCACATGTGACACATTTATAGGCAAATGGGAAGATTTTCTGAGATTATTTATAATCAGTAATATGATTTTAATAATTTGGAAATCACAGGTAGATTTTACCTGTGATTTGTTATGTTCTTTSTGGAAATTATAGACTTGCATTTATTAACATTTCTTTTTTAGCAACACAAGGCATGACATACTTCTGCAAGCTTAATGCCACTCAAATATAGCCTATGATAGTTCCCGAATTTTATGAACAGATAGTTTTAAGAGCCTTAYGTATTGTTTTCCAAAAATATGTTGGCTTGCTTGTAGCCCAGAAATTGTATACACCCTTGGGAATTTTTCATGAACACTCAAAATGCATTAACTTCTTTGCCTGATAACTGCTTTGAAAATTACATTCATATTTGATTGACATTTCCTGCAAAATTACCTGTGTACACTGATAATTTGCATTACACTTCAGTACTCCCTACTGCATAATAGTGTAGCATAGATAAGCTCTCAGGTTAGAGAGATAAGGACAAACTCTATATTTTTGCTGAAAAGTTACATTTCTTAGATAAAGTCAATAACTAAAGAAATGAGTAGAGAAAAATAAAATGTTCCTTTATTATCTTACAAGGGTTGTCAGTGCTCCAGCTTGGAGGAAAGTATTTTAAGTAAGCTGGTAGACTTCAGAAGTCTCCACCTAAAGGAAAGCTTCTGTTGAGGGCAGCAGCCCTCATGGGAGGAGCTGTAAGCTCTCTTAGGTATATCAGCACTGCATTTGTTTTCTTAAGGCCAGCACACAGTCAGCAGAATCTTGCAGTCTGCTGTCAGAGYGTCCAATAAAGGAATATCTGATGGTAGCCAAGTCAGGCATTGTGCCCAAGTTAAATACTTGGGCTTAATGATGGAGAAAGCTGTTTTGGGGAGCAATCCAAAGCTCTAGCAAAGTGGGGAAATGCTAACAGTTAGCAAATGGTCATGACAATGCATTTCTCTAGTTTGGACCTCACTGAGCAGGACTGATTTGCTAGAGAAGGTTGCTAAAGCAAGAAGCAGCAGTGACAGCAAAAAAAGCAATTTTCACCATCACAGGGAAGCCTGGCCTGAATTCCTACCAGAACAAAGAGTACACAGAGAGCATCATTWATCCTCTCTGGTGAGACTGGACCGTGGCAAAGTAGATCTAAGCTGCTAAAGAAAGCCTACATTTTCCCAGAAATAACAGTACAGATACTAGGGGACAAGTGGATAAAAGCAGKTGTGGTAGGATGCATACATTTCATTATAACCTTTCCCACTTTTTTTGTCCTAGGTAGCACAGCATGTTTACTATTTCTTAGCTATGCTCCCTTTACTATGTCTCTCTGCTTTTTTTCTCTGCAGATAAGGTACTGTTCTGAATCAAGCCTTAGCTTTTTATTTTCCCCTTTTTGGACTTATATTCACAAGTCTGAGTAGGCATATTTGATAGTTTTTGTTTCATCTTTTAGGGTAGCCAAAAACAATMTTTTGTTTAGCCATAAATATATTCATTTTATCTAGAAAAGTCATAATCTATACTATGATGAGATTGAGATATTTTCTTAGGGTTTTATGTGCACAGTGGTTAGTTTTGAAGCAAGCTGTATGATAGGACAGCATTGACTTGTAAAGAGTTTTGTCAAACTCAGAAAGTTTAGACTGTAATAATTAGAAATATGTTTTTGTCTTAAGTCAAATGTATTTGTTTCATGAACAGTTKAAATGGGATTTTGCATAAGGAAGCACTCAATATTTACTATATCCTGAGTGTATAAACACCCCCCCACACACACATGCACACATTTGTAAATACATACACACATATATACATACAAATAAATTAAGCCTGTTCATCAAATTTCTTCTTATCTAGTGCATTGTTTAGTAGTCTGAGATGAAAATTTTTAAAGGAAGTTGCAACTTGATCCATTTTTAGAGCAGAATTTCCATCTGAGGGAAGATCTTAACTCCTTTGATTCATGAAATCTAAGTAGTTCACAGACTCAGCGAATGTTTAAGATTGGAAAGGACCTCTGAAAATCTTCTAGTCTAGCCCCACTGCTAAAGCAGACTCAACCTAGAGCAGGTTGTACAGAACTGTGTCCTGCAGGTTTTCAGTATCTCCAGAGAAGGAGACACCACAGCCTCTGGGAGTCCTGTTCCAGTGCTCTGTCACCCTCACAGTAAAGAACAGATTCAAGAGAGCCGATTTCCATTTGCATTTGAATGTATGAATTTTGTAGTTGTTAATGACCTTTTATTGCCAAGGTGGTTAGAAACATCTCATGTTCTGCAGTTTTAAGCCTCTTGCATATTCTCTCATGAATTTTTCATTTTCATTCTTCTTCTGTTGGGGTATTATGCAGGATATACCAGATTAATTTATTTTTTTAAATTGTTTGCTTTCATTGATATCTCATATGAACTTTATTATAGAACATTAATAGCTCCTGGAATTTTGAGAAACTTTGTCTTACATATTCGCTACTGGACCTTTTTTTTTTTCTCAATTCATTGGCCTCTTTTCCAGAATTTCTGGTTGAACCATTTGAAAATAATACTGCTGGACTTYCTTGAACACTGTGGCTGCCTGTCTATCTGTTGCACATCAGTAGCCACCTATTAATCGTTTTCTTTATTAAAAACCCAGAATGAATATTTGTGCTTCGAAAAAGAAAAAAGAAAAAAAAATACTTATCAAGATTTTTCATTATCCCTTTTGATTTCCTACTTACCTGTTGAACAATAGCAGCACTGCATTTACTGGAGGTTTCAGTATCAGCCTGTGCCTTTGAGACTCCACTGGAGTGCTGAAGAACACTTACGCCTTTGTAAAATAGGTATCTTAGTTAACAATAATCAACATAGTAATTATTTGTTTATTTCTTTCTTTTGCCTCCATTTCTTCAAACACAGGCATACAAGTAACTAGAAATAACTACTGAGAAATAAACTGCAAGTGTCATTTCACTGCTGTGAATTTTTTGACTGTAAGAAAGAAACTCCAGTCCTTGATCTGATGCAGTAAAATCAAACTTATGTTCTTTTGCTGTACTCATCCTGTAGATAAATAGATTATTTYTGTTGTTAGCATTTTCAGCCTGGCATATTAGTGAACAATAAATAGGTTTAAAGCTTTTAAATCAGCAGACTAACATACTCAAAGCCTGCAGAACAGCATTCAAGTTGTATGACAGTTTTAGCCATTTTTATGAAGGCCTTTCTATAATATTATTTTATTCTTATTTTTTTTAATGAACTCTTCAATATATATATTCTCCCTCCCACCCCCAATTATTTTCTGTTTAAACTACACAGCATATAATGCTGGTAATAATCTTTTTTTGTTGACAACAGTACATCTAAATTTAGCTTCAGAGCTAGCAGAATAAGGTTCAGTAGAAAGTCCTTGTATGAAGGATGCACATTGCCATTAATTAGCGTACTGCAATGATTAGTATATTAGTAGCCATGCGACTTGGCAGATTTATGTTCCAGTTTTATATACTTGGAATCTATTGCATTTTWAAGCATTTTGTTTTCTTTTTCTATCAAACAAGAGCAGTGCTTCCAAAGAAGAGGAAGTCAGGCTGTGTGGACAGTATAAYATCTTTACTGCCAACAGCTCTTGTGTGGACCACAAAGGCTAAATTCTGTGAGCAAAACACTACTGCCACTGTGYGTAAAAAGAAAAATATAAAAGAAAATAATGAAAAGATTTTCATAACACAAGTTGGAACTTGATTTTAACTTGGTTCTGTGGAATTACCGTATCTTAATTTATATATATTAACAGGTGAAACTAATGAGAACAGATGAATGTGTCTTCCCTGTGCCCCTGTGCTGGCCCTCTCAGACATTTAATAATATGAGAGCTCTTGCATAAATAATAATCATTTGACTACCAAGAAAACAAAGCCCGTTGTTTCTTAGACATTTSTATATTTGGTCTCCCATTCAATCTCTCTGTCTCCCCACCTTTCACAATGTTCCCAGATCTTTCCAGTCCTGCATGACAATTCAAGGCAGCAAGGTGGTTTAATTTTGGGTAGTCCTGACTTAGACACCAGCTGGGCTARACTGGTTAATATGGTCATGCTGGTAGGGTAGCCAATTGCTGCAGTAGAGAAGGCAGAGTTCCTGAGTCAATCCTTCCTTTCCTCAGAGGAAACATTAGTTGCTTGATGAAAGAGGTATTATTTGTAAAGAATAACATATGTAATCTAGGACAAAAGAGCAMCAGGAAATTGTCAATTATGCATGTAACACAAAGCAGTATTGATTACCACTAATAACAGCAACAGAACTCTCGTGGATMAATTTACTTTCTGTCTGTGATGTAAAAAAAAAACTACCACATGAATAACAACATTAAATACAGAATAGAGCTTAAAGGAGTTTTATTTTCTAATTTATGACTTTAATTAAAGCAGCAGAGTGAAYGCTTTTGCATAGGAAAGAATTTTTATGGTGAAATAGAGTAAGAAAATTCTTGACTTCCTGTATGAAACATTTACTGTGATTTAAGGATAAATTTTTGTTAAACATTGAATTTTGCTTATTATTAGCTATTTYGGTAAAAGATATGGTACAACTAGTGTTTTATTATTATGTTGGTTTTGACCAAACTGAACACCAGAGTAATTCCAATGATGCAATTATCTGTCAGGATTTTTTTGAAAAGAGAGATTGTTCTTTTTGTAGTGAGTACCCGGTATGAAAACAAGCTAGCAAACAAACAAAGAAACCATTGTGGGGATACCAGATTCCTTCAAGGCTTGGTATGGTAACTTTATAAGTATTCAACTCTAATGTTATAGGTATTTCCACAGAATTGAATGTTAGTCAAAGTTGGATGAAGCAGGACACTGTGGATTTATAACAGCATATATTGAATATGTGTCCTTCATGCATGTGTGGCAGCCTTCCCTGCTGTTTAATTGTATCTAACCAGCCGTGCACTTTGCCTTTTTTGTTGTTACCCAAGAATATAAATCAGAAAGTCTCAATGYTAGAAATGACAGCCCACATGAAGCCTGCACATGACATCCATCCTAGACAGAGCTGGCWGTGGTGGAAAGTCTCAGGGCAGCAGATGTGGGTGTAGCTCAGAGCAGGAGCAGGGATGTGCACCCCACCTGTGGGCCTTTCACCACGGAGCTCCCTGCAGGTGCATTCCACAGGCTCTGTGCCAGGAGTGCAGGAGGATGGAATTACAGCAAGAGATTCTGAAGCCACTATGGTTGTCAATGAGGAATACCAAAAGAGCATGGCATTTGGGACTTCACTGATCTGAACCTGTCTGAAAGTAATACAGATAGATAAATAMAGAGTATGTTTACTCTGAGCAACAAGAATGGAACAGTACAGATGAGGAKGATTCAAATACTGTAGCTTATACTTTGATACTTGGAGTAATAGTTCTCCATGAACGTCCTGCTTTCCTTTGTATCATTTCCAGGTTTACATTTGCAGCATGTGTGTAAGCAATGGGAYAAGCAGAACCCATATACATGCTTATGGTCTGTGATTCTAGTAACGTTTTTAGAATACATAAAACAATCACCCTAACAGGTCTTACAGCAAAGCTCACATTATGTTTTGTTGTACTGAGAGTAAAGCAAAGATTAAATAACTTGTTTGCCTCTCTGCTACCTGTTGGCCCTTTTAGAACTTWTAGGATCCACAGGCAGAGATTTTTATGCACGTACAAGAGAATCCCTTCCAGAAAAGAGCAGATACTGAATTTAATGAGGGTTGAGAAGGCAAGCTGTTAATGTGCTAAATTTTTCCTTTTCTAGTTCATTTTTCCTAAGCTGCCAAAGGCCTACTTTTTCCCCAAAACTGCCCTGTTTCACCAAATGGATCAACAAAATACTAATCATCTCACTCCATCTACACAAAATATTAGCAGTATTTTTCGTGGAAACAAGATATATTGTTTTATAATGCTATTGAATATAATCTCTGCCTATGTTAAAGAAGTTAGTGGTTGCTTCTGTAAAGATGTGTATCAATTAAAAAAAGAAAAAGAGCATACTTATCTACTCATTAATTATTTTTTTATGTCAGGGTGCATAATTTTGCCAAAGACTTCTTTTGTGTGTGACAAAACTGCTGAAGTTTGAACACACTCCACTTATTCGTTAATAGCAGAAGCCTGATTATTTTAACTTAGCTTGTCATGTTGTGAATCCTTGCTCCTTGCGTGCAGGAAGAACATAGTGCTTCTCACTAAGGTGCTAGAAAATGACAAAATAAATTGTCTTACTGATTATAAGAAAATTTAGTTTTAGCATAAGCCTTAGAGTGAGTTCATCCATAAACTTAAACTTTTCCCTTAAAGGCTTTACATAATCTACAAAGGAATCTTTTTCAGTTTACTTAATGTTTATAGGGTTCTGACCTGATTTGGAATTGCTTAGAAACATTCTTGCTTTAGAAAAAATGAGTCTTTGCTRGATTCAATGATATGAATTTTTATTTATGGCTAGATTGTGCCTTGAGGCAAAACCTGGAGTGAAAGCTGGTTCATAATTAGCATTGTCCCAGAAGAAGCCCTGGAAGGTATAGTGCCTTAGGAACAACCTTCAAGCTTAGTCTCCTTTTTCTTCACTTCCTGCTCCAGGGATTCAGTTATTTTAACACAGCAGYGTTAAAAATTGATT
Source organism: Alauda arvensis (assembly GCA_902810485.1). Lineage (NCBI taxonomy): Eukaryota > Metazoa > Chordata > Aves > Passeriformes > Alaudidae > Alauda > Alauda arvensis. The sequence continues at coordinate 253,575 of CADDXX010000531.1, forward strand.
GCTGCTCAAACACTGCATCTGAAGATTATATTCTCCRTGTAAACCTACCCATATTAATACATTCATTCTGCCTACATCCCTGTATTTACATTGTTTTTGTTTTCCTTTAGAATGAGTCATTTAAGATTGTAATGCTTTAATCTTATTCCACTTGCAGTGAAACTGCCTCTAGTTTGACCTGATTTCAGAGAGGCCATATGTCTGATACATATATAGACTATTCTGAAGTACCAGGATCAAGATTCCRTTCCAGAAATGTCTTTCTCTTTCTTCTGTCAGTTATAGTTAATCACATTGACTGTGTTGTAATTCCAAGTACTTCATTAGTATTATTTTACTATAGGGGAATTTGATTTGTTTTGTCATTAAAGGTGAAAGACTAGGAAGAATATGAAGATAAATGAGATTAAATGCTTCTTTTGCAAYTTGGAGTCACATATTTTTGAGAAACAGTTGCATTGAGTGCCTTCATTGGCATCTGCTGCTTTATCAATTGTGGTTCCTGCTTCCTGATGGCATAATACCACTCTGCTTTCTAACTTCACTCTTACAGATTGAATTAATGTTTATCTTTCTCCAGTAAATTCTTAATCCTTCCTTCTCTGCCAATCACTTCTCACCTGCTTAAGTATTTCAGAGAAGTGGATGTATCCTCTTCATACTGCAGCTGTGCCAGCAAAGAAAGTCACTGCTTGCCACCCTCAAATACAGCAATTTCTGCCTCTGCTTGTGAAGCTAGTSAAATGATTGTCTCCTAACCTATTTCAGTCAGAGCGTTTTAGCTTTATCAGTTTACAGTCGTTCTTTGTTAACTTGACATATTTTTGTCTGAGATGAGCTCTGAAGAAATCACATGTGCAGTTGGATTAGCTTCTAGAAAGAAGACAGTTATAAGCAGATGACAGAAAGGGTGGGATTTAGTCAAGAAATGGTAAWTGCTTTCATGACTATAACTGAGATTGGAAGAGAATGTATCTTCACATCTAAATTGAAGACCAATCTTAAAAAAAATTCCATTTGCATTCAGTTCTTCAACAGAAATAGATAATATCTGTTTTTGTGTACATGAGTGTTTGAGCAAGTTGTATGTGCAAAATGGAAATCAGAGTGGAAAATCACCAGGGCTCTGTGTCCTCTGTATATACCTATTGCAAGGATAGACAGAATGGAAGAAACATTAACCAAATGTAATARCAACTGTGAAAATGCAAAGTTTTCAGTAGTCATAATTCGACATCATTTATGCTCAAATCTTACAGGAGAAAAAGGAAGAGTTACTAGCATATGACATCATACTCTCTTTGCCAGTTTTTACATCCTACCCTCATGGCTATTTCTCCATCTAAACATAAATATTAAGGAGTATAGGATTAATAAAAAAATTAGCGGTTTTCTGAGTATTCTGTGAGTATGCTGTTTGTCTTTCCTATGTATAAGCATTTAGAAAAACGAGTGCTTTCCAGAGGATAGTGTGAAAAAATAAGTGGGAAATAATAAACTTACTGTGACCTATGACAAGGAAAAACTTCAACAATGCATTTAAATATCTGTCATAGTTTCAAAATGACAATATTAGTAAAATTGCCCATACCTATATTCTGATGCTTCTGCTCAAGCTTTAGGGATTAGCATTAAGGCTAGACTAAGCAAAGAAAGGAAGGAATAAGGTGAGACAAAGATTAGACTTGTTTGGCTTTAKTCTTAAATAATTAGGCAAATGATTACAGTCGGTGTACAATATTTGGCTCTAATCACAGTTACTGCTGCTGTTCCAGCTRTTTGAATACTCTGCTTGGCACCAGCTTCACCATCAACCATAGTTTAGCTGCTGCAGACTCCAGCATGTGCATTGGAGACACTGTGACACTGTTCTGATACCTTCAGCAGCCTGGTTCTGCATAGAAATTGTTGCTTCACCTAAGCTGATGCCTGGTTTGGGAGCACAAGAGTGCAATATCCATATCATGTAGGAAAAGCTTACCCTTAAGTCCTTCCTTAAAGTTCTAYTTACCGCATTCCATTACAAAAAAACAAAAGTCCCCTTTCTCCCCCACAAAACCACAACCTCCTGACTGAACACATAGATGTACTTTATCTTTAAAGAGGAAAGATGCTAAGTTAGAGTGATCTATCTGGTTTTTCTCCCCTGATTAACTTGCTCCCATGTTTACTATATAATGTATTCAAGTGGTTGGCTTTTCATGTCATCCTCAGGCCAAGCCTTCCTGCATGTTCTACACATTTGTCTTTCTTACATCTAGGATGCCTTTTAGTTCTGCTTTCCTTCCTGCATTGTCTTAAGCCAAGAAAGTTTCTGTTCATGACCAACCATAAATACCACAGAAATACAACAATTTTWATTAACTCAAGCAACCCTCTCTTGGCCACGGTGGTCATGTGGACAAGCWGAAAAGGTGCTGACTGAATGCGATGTGTGCATTGCATTGCGACGGGTTACATCACTAGTCGTGACATGATGTAACCCAACGCAGCATGATGTAAGCGTCGTGATACATTGGAGATCTAAAGAAACATCAGCATTCCCTTCTCTCCCTCTGCCCATTTCCAGGAAGGTTCATGGTCTAGTAGTTAATAACGAATCCCTCTTGTGAGTCTGTGAATCCTCACGTCTTCTTACTCTTATTCTGATTCTTATTCTGATTCTTATTCTTACTAAATCTTATCCTTAGTTCTAATAATATTTTCCCTTCTAATTATGGGCAATGCAGCCTCAGTCCTTAAAGGAGATATTATTTTAATTCTATGTACACATAAAGGTTCAGTTGCTCTCTGTCAGTTATCATAGATTTCTGATGAAAGTTTAAAAGAAAATTAGTCATGCTGTGGTTAAAAATGTTTCACAGGTCTGAAGGGTAAAAATTATTTATTCAAATTTTTAAATTGTGTAGCCAAACCATAGGTTGAAACACCTTTGATTTCTATTGCCAGTTGCATGTGGGAAGCTGTGCCAGGCTCATGGTTTTTAAARAAAAATATTACAACTTGGTGCATTTTTTTGCAATATCATTGCAGTTTGAATCAGTTCAGCCTGTCTTCTGTGTGGCTGTTAGGGTGATTTGTCTTCCTTCCTCTTGCCATTGCTGCTTTCAGGACAGACTTTTGTATGTTCTTTTTATTACTGTGTYCATTCTGAAACTAAGTAAGCAGGCCCATATAATGCAAATTTTAATTAACCTTAGGAACTGAGATGCAATTCTTTTGTATACTTGTGTGCAGGTAATTGTGTGGTTGACTTTGATGTTTTGAGAAAGTCTATTTTAAGAAAAATATKAAGCACGTGTAATTTTCTAAGGGTTAACAGACACCCACATTTTACCCCCTAACAAAATTATATTYCTTTTATGATCATAAAGATGGAACAGAGTATGATCAAGTAATTCAAGAAACTTTAAAGGTTGAACAAAAACAACCCTTTTGGAAATTTATGTCTAGGATTTTCTGACCCCATGTGAGAACTAGGGACAGTAACTAGTCATTCTTTAATCCTAATATCAATTTAGCATGTGCTTTTGATTCACTGGTACCACATCTTAAATAATTATGTTGTTAYAAAAGTCAGTTTTCTCCAAAACACCATTAAAAACTGAGGTTGAAGGTGTTTTAGGACTACACAAAATACTTTTATCCTTTTCCTTTTCTTCAAACTGTCAGTCCTCTCATGCATCAGAGTAAGGAAACCTAATGGTGCAAGGGACTTCTGTGTAAATTAACCTTCAATGAGATTTCTTCCCAGAGAGTTTGGTGATTGATCTATGCCATGAAACATGCAGTTTGTCATCTCTGCCCAGTAACTTTTATTTTAAACATAAATCAGTCCCACTTATCTCAGTTAAATTAGACATAACTGTGTGGTTTGTCTTTTTTTTGAGTTATTGGTGCCAGCCATATGGTGTAACATGCTTAAATGCTAATAATACTACCAAATGCTAATAAATATTTGGTMTTTTATTGCATTATGTCTTTGTCACTTTTTAAAAGCATTTATTGTTTTTTAGTTGTTAAAGATTAATAGCTTTTAAATATATTCAATTCTTTAGAGGAATTCAACACTGTGTTTTCACAGAAAAGTCGGCTTACTTCATACATGAGCTCTGTAAAGGAACAATTCAACTATGTTTTAATTCCTGAACATTTTTTCTGTTCTCTGGATGTAATTAAGGGTTYTAATTGAGTCTCTTCACATACAAAATAATTTTTGTCTTCCARAAATATAGAGTACTGATGGAAGACTTTCTGCTATATGCTGTGTAAAAAAGAATATGGATGTGAATTTATCACTCCTGATAAAACCCACTATACCTGGTTGCAACGCATTAATGTACAATATTTTTGTATTTTCAGAATAATTTCATGCCGTGCTTTGATATTCTGAGTGTTGCATTTGGCAATTTTTTGGTCTCATCTCTATGACTAGAGTAATGCCCAAGCCTTTTTCTTTGGAAATTATGGATAATTTGGAATCCAGCAATCATGTATCTGGCTCTAGTTATTGCTTCCCCTGTGCATGACTATTCATTTTTAAGCATACTTACTTTAGAAGTGCATCCAGCTCTGTGCTGTTTACTTTTTCTTCAAAAAGGAAAAAAGAGAAAGAAGTACACCTTGTTTGAAATTGTTTCAAACTGGGGCAGACATCTCCCCGGACTGCAGAATGAATAGCTCATATTTCACAGGCATGTAGATGTTTGTGTGACTTAAGTTAAAAACCATGGCTCCTTAAGTTTAAAAAACATCGCCCCCTCATTTCCCTAGCTTTATAAACTGTCTTTGAAGATATTCATATTCTTTCTAGCCTTGGCTCRTGTAGTTTCTGTGCCTGGCAAATTGTACAATATGATAATTCATCTTCTTTTCCAGATCATTAACAGAATATTAAACATCAGATTAATATACAGAATATTTCACTAGATCATTAATAATTTCCTAGAGTGAAAAWTGACCTCTGGTTACAATATAACATATCCTGTGTAGCTTGTTTTTATTCCCTGATATTTCTTCATCGCTTTTTTGTGAATAATTATGTTCTCAATATCTCCTGGAAAATAGTTTATGAAAGGTTTSTTTTTTTTTAAACTCAAATAAATTTTATCAACATTTTTTTAATCAAGATTTCTAGCAGATCAAAGAGTGATGYTTGTTCTTTAAAGTGCTATGGCTTATTTTCTGTGTATGTATATAAATGCTCTATGATGCTTCTAATGACTGTTTTCCTTAGGCTACATTAACTTTTTGCCTTGATTTCAATACATATAATATATGTTCCTACTAATCTCTTATAGTAATTTATTTTAATTAGACACTGAARTATTTCACGGGGAAATAAATAATTTTATTCTCAACCCCTTTTTTGGAGTAACATACTGGTTTATAATTAATGCATCTGAGGTTATAGGTGGTAGTAATTATTCTTCTGACAGTTCAATTTATCAAAATATAGCTTGTTTAACTCTCTTTTATAYATCTTTAATCCCTGACTACTCTAAGAGAAATGCATATTGTCTTATTGCTTCTTGAAAAACTAGACACCTAAAGAAGAAAAAGAATAGAATAAGGTGATATTAACAAGAATTGAGTAAAGAAACTGAAATAGCATTCAATTATTACTGAATGCTGAAAGATAGAGAATAACTGAAAAGAGCAAGAGATTGAATTAATTTTGWTATTCTAGGGTGTTGTCATGGTAAACCCCAGCCAGCTCACTCASGAGCTCATTCATTCCTTACCCAGTGGGCTGGAGGATTGCATTGAAATGGTAAAAGTGAGACACTTCATGGGCTGAGATAAAGACAGTTTAATAGCAAAAGCAAAAACTGTGCACACAGGCAAAACAAAACAAGGAATTCTCTCACTGCTTCCTATGAGCAGGCAGTTGTTCAGCCATCYCCAGGAAAGCCAGGATCTATCATATGTCACAGTGACTTTGGGRGACAAATGTCACCACTGAACATCCCCCTGCTTTCCTCCTTCATGCCCTGCTTTATACACTGAGCATGAAGCCATGTGGTGTGGTAAGGTGGGGTCCTCTGTCCCTGGCTGTGTCCCCTYCCAGCTCCTTGTGCATCCCTGGCCCCCATGCTGATGGATTGGGTGGGGTGAGAGGCAGAAGAGATCTTGACTGAGTGCAAGCTCTGCTCAGCAATAGTCCAAACATTCCTGCGTTACCAACACTGTTTCCAGCACAAATCCAAAACATAGCCCATGCAAGCTACTGGAAAGAAAATTATCTCTGCCCCAACCCAAACAAGCAGAGGTAGTACATACTGTGGGTAGTTAAGATCCTAGGTGGGAAGTTAATTGAAAAATTAAAACATAATGACACCAAAAAATGAGGGAAAAGAAGACTCAAAGTCTTGTAAGGAAAAGACAAGAACATAATTTTAGAAAGCTTAAGAACTGAGAAGGAAAAGAATGGTGTCAGAGGATGMAAAAACATGCAAAGGAAAGTAGGAAGAGTTGGAAGATAATAACTTATCAGATGATGTTGGTTTCTTGGTGCAAAAAGAAGAGCTGAGAGCTACTCTTGAGAGAGGGAACATTATCAATTACTTTAATGATCTTGTTTGTACCATACTGTTGATATTAATGAAATTGAAATCTATTTTCAAAGGCAAGAGTCTGAATCACAAATTAAGGGTTTTTACTGGAATTGCTGCTTTTTACAAAAATCTGTTATAACCTTCCAAGGGAAATTTATTTAGAGACCCGTGAAATGAGGTACTAAAATGAAATGTGGTAAAGTCAATACAGGACAGAGAAGGGCAGTGAACTTCGATCATGAGGAAAATTATATCACCAGAGTTAAAATATGGATGACAGCAGGGGTTTATTTTGAAATGCTAAAATGTAGAAAGTTGTTTACACTGAACTCTRTATGCAATTTTGCAGAATGCCCCATCATAGATTTGGTGCAAGAATTATTAAACTTCTTTCAAACCWAATGTGTCATAGATTTTTGAAAACATGCAAAATAAAACCACAGCCCTYAGTAATGGTGAGCATGCTTGGTTTTATGCAGCCCAGATTTTGATTTGCTTTCTGGGCTGCAAGCCCACGCTGACATCTCATGTCCAATTTTTTCATCCACCAGTATTCCAAAATCCTTCTCTGCAGGACTGCTCTCARTCCATTCATCACCTGCCTCTGGAATGTCCAGACCCAGGTGCAGGACCTTGCACTTGGCCTAGTTGAATTTTATGAGGATCCCACTGGCTGATTGTTCAAGCCTGCCAAGGTCCCTCTGACTGGCAGCCCTTCTCTTCCGTGTGTCAATTGTACCACACAGCTTGGTGCTGTCTGCAAACTTGCTGATGRTGCACTCAATCCCACTGTGTCCTTGACAGAGCTATTAAATAGTATTGGTCCTAATACAGACCCTTGGGGGACGCCCCTGGTTACTGGTTTSCACTTGGACATTGAGCTGTTGCCTATTTTTGTTAGCAGCCATGGAGTCAATTCCTAGTCTATCTACTCCTTCCATCAAATGTGTATGTTCCCAGTTTATCAACAAGATGTAGGGAACCATACCAAAGACCTTTCAGAAGCAGAGATAGTTGACATCTGTAKCTTTTCCCATATCCCATAATAATCATGGAAGGCCGCAGGATCAGTCAGGCATAATATACTGATGATTTTCTTTTCCTTTCTCCTCTTTCTATGGCCAATTTTATCAGGGCTTACTGGTAAGAAGTATGAAATTACCCACAGTAGAGCCTGAAAAGCAAAACACAGTGCAAAGTACATTCTCAGATTTTTCCTCTGTTGCTAAAGGATACAGGCATGAAAGCCTAAAAAGAGTGTGAGAACTTGGCAAATGTCACACATGTACAACCACATACACATACAGTAGAACTAATGGAATTTGCCTTTTGGCAGCTGCCCAGCTGAGGAACAACTACTACAAAAATCACCTTTCACCTGGTGCTTTTGTTCCTTTCAAATTACGCCTCAGGAGAAAAACAGTTGGCAGAAACAGAGTGTTCTTTAGAGGGGAGGGGAGAGTTCATCTGCTACACCACGCAGTTTTTTTCAGGAGGCTTTGAGCTTGGACAGGGGGTTTGGTTGGGGCCAGGAAGAAACCCTGGCAGATTTGATCACAGCAATCTGTTTTTGCTGTGTTTTTAGTTCTGATACCTTTTTTATTGTTGCCATTAGTGGTAGGAAATCTGGCTGTGCTGCCAGTATTYCTGGTTTGTTCGCTAAGTGTGTTTCAGTCCTGGTATGACTGACAGAGTAACAACAGCATAGAGGCAAGTATAATTTTGATGTTGTGCCAATTTTACCTTCAGACAACCTCACTAAATCACTTTGTCAGTGACCTTCAACAGACTCAAGCTCTGTGGCTTATTTTCCCCAAGCAAAACCGCCAATTACAGTTAATTTCCTCAAATAGATGGTAGGTGTTTTAAATTGGAAATTGCACTGATTGAGAAAAGGAAACATTGAGCTCTCTTCTAGAGCAGAATACAAATGCAGAACTATTCTTTTTTTCTCTAGGACTTGAAGGTGCATATAACAAGAAATAACATCAGCACGTCTTCAATAATATTGCTTAAATAAATCAAAAGAAAAACTTGACCTGTTCCTTTTGACATGAACTACTTATATTTAGTCAAAGATAGCTGGAATTMAATTTCTAAGAAGTAGTTGTATACATAAGCTGTATCATTTCACATCTAATTCCATGTAGTTTATATATAATTCCTATGAAATGCAAAATTTAACTTGCCTTTCTTCAGATGGAATAAGATTCTTCAGATGGAATCATATTATACAATATTGATATTATATCATTCTATTCTATTGTATTGTATCAAATGACACATCATGKGGTATTTACATTAAAAAGGGCTTTTTATTACTTGATTCTAATTTCCTACTTCTGTCAGATAATTATAATTGATAAGCCATTGTTATTCCTTTCTAAATTTTGAGTAAAGCATRCACCCAAACACTGTAAGTACAAAATGTGAATTATGCTTGGAACACTGCAAAATGGAAAGCCAAAATGAGATACGAGTTCTCATCTAGCTTCTTCATTAGACAAAAGATTTTTCCACCAGCACAGATATATAATCCACTAATTATTCTAAACCAACTGATATTTTCAAGTAATTGAGTTCAGATAGATGAAATACTCGTGAGCTCAGTGCTGTGTTGCTGAGTTTTGAGTTTAAACCAAGATTCTGACCACAAGTTTTGAGGCTGGCTTAATATAATTAATATATTATTATATATTAATTAATATAATTGTATATCATATATGAATCAAAATGGTCTGTGTTCTGCTTAATATTGTAGATAAAATACACAGCTTCATAATATGCCCAAAACTAATGCTTGGAAGCAGTTAGACTGTAAATGATACAGAATGCTTCAGGTTTTGTCTGTGATTTCCCCTTCTTCATCCCTCTTCCCTAATATTTTTCTGTGAAACAAAAAAATCTTACGAAGTTGATGACAAAAAGGTATTGCCAGTTTTTTGGGATAAGGGAAACTTTTTTTTTTTTTTGAAAAGTCATATTCATTTTCAGTACTGAGTAATACTGAATAAAATACTTACATGAATTTTATATTCAAGGTTCTAGCTTATTTCCTACGCATGTTATTAAATTCTAGGGAAAGTCTTTTATGTCCCTGTACTATTTTGGGAAGTATTAGAATAATTATATAGTCAAATTTCATATTTTAAAGCTTTTCATCATCTGCAACTTAGATCTGATTTTCCTAGAAATAGCTATATTATGTTCTAGTCCAACTTTTAATTTTATACTCTTTGTATTAGCAACTTTGATAGTCTAATTGTTTAGTTGGTTTGGTATAATTAATTCCAGTAAGATTTAATACATTGTTGTGTGTAGATGAAGATGTCATTGATATATAGTAGAGAAAAAAAGCTGAAAGCATGGCTATATGCTAAAAGCAAACCAACAAACCAGCCAAAAAACCTCAAAACCCATAAAAGTTTTTATCTCCATTGGATGTTTCATATGGACCTTCTATTTACCTGTAACTAACACTTCCAAGATTTCCAAATAAAAACTAAGGGGTCAAAGATACAGACATCAAACTATGGTGCCAAACTACTATCTATCACAATGGAATAAAATTACAGTTTCACAGGATCCACAGACATAACAAACAAAATTACTTCCTGAATTCTCCAAAGGCAACTACAAATGAACTAGACTTCAAAATGAAGAATTAAATATCTGCATCAATTAATTAGATGTATTCTTTAGAGTTGATTATTCWGTTCACAGCTTCCAGTGATGCCTACAAATGTCCAAAGGGAGGGTTTTCACAAACAGCTTCAGCAGTACTTGCTGATTGGAGAGCTTGTGCTTGCAGTGTTCAGTTGTCTGCAGAGAGGGTTCATTCACAGTCATTGTAAATGGCACTAACAGGTACTTACTTCTCTTAAGCCTATTTGAAAGTAATCTATAAYCTTTAGTTATAGGTCATATTAAGTCAACATTGCTGAATTCTTTCTGAAAATTCTACTTGTCTAAATTAACTAGCATGTAGTTGCATCTAGGCTTGGGAATTTTGACTATTAATAAATGTTGAATTATATTCGAATTATTGGCAACTTAATTGTAGTATACTCATCACACCAATGACCTTTTTCCACTCTGCAGCTAATTGCACTTAACTTTTGTCTTTCACTCACTGACTTGACAGTGCAGTATTAATATACTCTAAACAAATTTTACAGTGGGATTTATAGATCCTACCAGTATATGGCCATGCTCCTCTGGCTTCTTGTGCACCAGCAGAGCGTGGGAAACTGAGAAGTCCTCAACTTAGGGCAAGCATCACTTAGTAACATCAGTTATCAAATCTCATACTAAATTCAAATTACCATGCTGTACAAGTTACTATGAAGAAAATTAATTCTATCCCAGCTGAAACTAGGACACAGCTTTACTACACTCACACTTTCACAAGTGCATCACTTCAACAGAGAAATGTCAGCTATTTGAGGTCACTGCTATGCTTCCACACTGACAGTGTTTCAGCTGATACTTGCACAGAAAAATATGTGCTTCTTTAGGAATTCATTTAACTATATGGTAGTTTTATGGTTTTAATTAGTCTTTCATTATTGAATCAGTAAGCATTGCAGGCTTAGTCCAGTTTTCCACCAAATAAAGCAGATTCAGTTACACTGGAAGTGCAAGAAACACTCCTCTTATCTGTTGGAGGTCACTGAAAGGATAGGCTTCACAATGCCCTCTTTCTTTTGAGCCATTATGGATTGTTTTGTCAAAGCAATGCACTATATTTAGACAGTGGTAAGTTCTAGTTGTGGCATAACTTGCATKATAAAAACCCTTATAAAAACTATTAGTGAATTTATGTGGCTACCTCATTTCTATTTTAGTTCTGACACTTCTAAAATAATAATAATAAYTTTACTAATACTAGTATGAATGAAAACAATATGGTAAATGTTAATTCAATAGCTTTAAAAATGATTATTCCTGGTAATTTTTATTCAAAGCAATTTTAGGAGGTAAAAAGTGTGCCAAAGTTAATTAACAGGGGTTGAAATATAAAATTTATTCATTTTATAAATTCTTTTCCAGCATAAATAAGTACCATCTAAGTAAATGCAAATATTTTTAGAAAAAAGAAATAACATTTAGATATGTTTCTTTCAGTAACTATAGCATGTGTACAGTATAAGTGTCAGTGTTTATCTTCATCATAGTCCTATTTTTAACAATCTTCTCAAAATAGATGGCTCACTTTCAAAAAAATGAAGTATATAGGAAAACTTTGAAGTATAGTGAAAACTTTGAAAAAAGGGAAAGAAACCTGATTTTCCCAGTTACATAAAGGTTTTTTTTTTTTCTTTTCTGTCTTACATGGAATAAGATCTAATATCAGTTAGTTGCTTAAAAGAGAATAGGATAAATCAGCATGTAGACCTGCAAAACYTCATGTAGCAACATCTCTCATGAGTAAAAACTGTTGCTGCTAATATTTGTAAGCTCTTTTGGGTCCYAACTAGTAAATACATATTATCTATAGAGATAGTCTAAAGATTTTTCCCTACCTCAGAATCTGTGGGATAATATAATTTCATTGTTGGGTTGAATCCATATCAGCATACTGGTGTGGAGTAAACTTATAAGGAAAGGAACTCCCATATCAATCACAGGTCTAATAACTATTATGAAATCATGGTGAATAAAACATCCCTATTTCTGAAATTTGTAGAACTATATGGGACCCTAGAGTCATCCTGTGTGACAATTCATACAGTCCAYTGCCCTGTACTRACTTGTAGAAAAATCAAACCTCATTTAAAGCAWGGGAAACTGAGTGATGGAGTGATTKAATGCACTTACTGTTATCCAGGAAACCATCTTGTGGGAAGTGCATAATTTAGAGCATGGACTAGTCATTATTTCTTTCTTTATAAGAGAGTATAGTATATATATAGTATAATACTGTAAGAACAGTATTCAGCATACTGCCATTTGTACAGTATCATTCCAATTTAATTGCACATGGAACAGGTAATGCCCAGAAAGATGCAAGCAATTTTTTTTCCGAAAAAACCCCCACAATGTTTGTGTAATCATGTAACTGAAACCTAAAGGCAACACGGAATACAGAGCTGAGGTAATATTACAATCCCATATTTTTTATGTAGCCTCTTTTTCAATCTCAGAATTTTTCTTTTCCAATTATTTTTTTTTTTTTTATTTGTTCTCTGAAACTATTTGAAAAACCTTGTGAAACAACATTTTGATTTAATCCTAGTTAATGCATGGAACACAAAACTGTAGGGATTTCAGCTGATCTTCCTTACAGTCCATCCAATTATGGATATCACCGAAAATTGTCCTTTAATTCTCTTTTCGTGAAAAGGAACATTTCCTGAGTATACAACAACACTTGTGTGTTTTTTTTCTGGAATCCCTAAAATTTTTGTCTGTATTGCAGCTGGAGTGATTAAGTATGTTAAGAATTCAATTCTGTTGCATGTTCCTTAGTTAAATGTTGCTGCTTTACAGAGTTAGCACTTGCAACCKAAATGGTTTTGTTTGTTGTTATTAATGGCATTAGAATAATGGCTACTTTAATCATGTGTTTTCTGCTATTCAGTGATAATATGGGAATTGAAACAAAACTAAACACATTTCATTCAGGCAAATTAAAAAAAAAATCTGGGCTTTCTTTGAGCTTCACAYTGAAAGCTACCTAGAACAGCAGGAATCTAAGTGTTCGTATTATTAACGAAAGAGATTAGATAGTCTAATTTATGGCTAAGAACTGCATTGAAATMATTAGATATGACTGTTTGCTGGAGTCATGCACATTGTTGATGTATTGTAACTTAATTTTAACGTGATTATGGGAAGTGAGTGCCAGAAAATAAAGCTGGTTTCTTTCTGGAAGCTGATTAGCTAAATAGTGCATTTATGTGTAGTATTTGCTTACATGTGTACACCCACACACAGTTACAGACACGTGTTCCCATTATTCAGTAAAGAGTTAAGAATGGTTATTTAAATCTAGGCAATATTAATATATTTTTTCTTTCCTTGATTAAATGAGCAGACATCCAAACAACAGGTATATGGAYATATTGCTTGCCTTTGAGATCTTTCTTAACATAGGGGTTCCACAGTCTTCCACAGTTACGTGACTTTAGGAAGCTGAAGTTCTAAACAGTCATTGTCCTTCACTCTATTTGAAGTGTCAAATGCCTCATTTGATCTTTCTTCAGCTGCCAAATTAGAACTTCTTGTTACAACTATAAAGGTAGCTGTAGAGCCTTGGCCATAGGGATGAGCCAGGTACAGGGTTATGACAGCCAAACTGCCCTACTGATGAACCCCTTWTTTTGGTCATGAAATGACTCAAGTCCTGCACACTAGGTGTGACTCATGGCTAGGTTTTCCCACCTGTCTTAGGAGAAATGCTAAAAGGAAATTTTGTTTTTCTACTGCTTTTTTTGAGACTGTAATGAACTGTTGACTTGACCTGATTGTAAAATTAAAATAGTTTTCATGGGATGGGAAAACAAGAGCTTTAGAGTTTTATTAAAATGGCTGTATAAATAAGACATATCACTGAGAGAATGACTATTAAATCGTGTATTATTCTTGTTTGAGCRGGAAATTTCCAGAAGGTTAAGCATGTGCTATGTGAAACTGGGAGGTCATACAACTAATAATATGCTGTGTGATTTCTGAAAGCTGAGCCCTTTTCCAAATTTAAATGGGGTCAAAAGGTATACTATGTGACAGATGGAGCAATTGCATATAAAATTCAAAGAAATGACATCAGCTTAAGCAGCTATAGATGATTTTTTGCTGCTATTAGAGGCTTCAGAGTGAATATCTAATATGCAAGCCTGGTAAACTGCATGCMTGGGACCTGCCTATATTACATATGGGTGATTCATATTATCTGAATGGAGGAAGATGTAGCAGAAATTGGCAGTACAACTGGGACAACTTACAAAACCAGAAAATCTGTTTCTGAATGAGATTTTTATTCATTATGCAAAGGAAATGTGAGCCAGAGGGCATGCTTTCAGCAGGGTGATTTCTTCATTAGTGATAGATTTGTGCATGGCATTGAGAACAAATCTGCRAATACAAGGTGACTGTACATCCATAGCTAAATGAAGTCAACTACTTTTTAATAGTTTATTAACACGTTGATCAGTGTTTCAAAATCAAAACCTTTTAGAGATGTTTGTTGTCTAAATGTTTACAACTGCATTGCGAGCATTGCTTCTTAGAGAGAAAAAAAATAATCCATATGAAACCCTTCTTTGTTATGACCATATTGGCTGGAGCTGTTTTCAAAATAGCTTATATATATGAAAAAGAAGCAGTTTCTGGCAGACAAAAATCCTTCGCCAAACAGGTTTGATAAAGTTCAGTAATACATTGCACCATGCTTTTTTCTCTTAGCAGTGAATGGAATTGTAGGACAAACAGAAAGAGGTCTCTGGCCCTTAATATATGCATTACAAAGTCACATCTTTTTCTAGTAATTGTCATTAACAGTGAAATATTTTTGTAAAACATGAACCTTTATATAAATGTATTCTTCAGATTATGCTATCTACAGAATATTTAAGATATGTATTTAAATAGTTCCTGGCCTTGAACATTTTAGGGGAAAAAAAACCCATCCTATTTACATTTTGGTACATTTTTCTCTGTTACTTTACAGTATCATGAAAAGTGAAAAACAAACTTTACAAATCAAGAACTCTGGTCAAACACCAGGTTAGTCAATAGAGATACTTAGGGAATTCAGTCTTCAATGCACTAGATCATTACTGCTGCTGCTGRATCCTGGGTTGCTGTTGAAATTTAYCATCCATGTTTCATGTGGGATGAATGAGTAAACATTCTTGGACTGCAAAAGGGACAAATCCTATAACACAGTGATAATGTTTGCTTGGTGTATGGGAACTGAAGGTTAAAATTGCAGTGATTTGGGATAAGGTGAATATGAGATATGGGGAAAAATTTGACCCAACTGTGAACACTCACACAAGAAGCTCCAAAGCATAAAGAGGGAAGYGTTGATCTGTGGGACAATCAGCTGTTGCAGGCAGGCAATTTTTCCGAGCCATGGRAGTTTCTGAGTCATAATTCCGTTCAGTCTCYTAGATTAATTTGACCTTAAAGTAACCTTAGAGGCATAGCGACTTTTTTTATCTTCTGAAAGGGATTATCATCTTTTTTTTAGAAGTTTAAGGACAAATGAATTGACATTTTTAATAAAAAAATACAACATAGTTGGAAAATTCAAATTTTTGCTCTCTGTGTTAGATAGAATGTTTCTGGAAGCTTATATTTTTGAAAGATTCATATAATTTTTCTAAGCAATGCTCCTGAGTATTTTGGGTGTTTTTGGAGCTACTGAAATAATTCCAACAATAACRTCTGTTCTCCTCAGACTGGTTCATGCTATCAGTATTATCCACRTGGCTTGTATCAGAAATAGTGTACCAGCAGGACTAGGGCAGTGATGATCCCCCATACTCAGCACTGCTGAGGCTSCACCTCAAATCCTGTGCTCATTTCTGGCTCCCTCACTGCAAGAACATTAAGGCACTGGAGTGCTCAGTTATTGAAGGACAGCAGAGGTGGTGAAGCATCTGGCCACAAGTCTAAGGAGCGGCTGAGGGAGCTGGGATGGTTTAACTTGCAGAATATGAAGCTCAGGGGAYATTTTATCACTCTCCACAACTACCTGAAAGGAGTTCGTAGCCAGGTGGGGGTTGGTCTCTTTCTGCAAGTAACAAGGCATAGGGTGAGAGGAAAAGGATTCAAGTTTCACCAGTGAGGATTTAAATTGGATATTGGGAAAAAYTTCTTTGTGGAAAGGATGGTCAGCCATTAGAACAGTCTGTCCAGGGAAGTCTCTGAGTCACCATGCTTGGAGGYATTTAAAAGACATAGATGTGGCACTTAGGGCAACAGTTGGACTTGMTGATCCTTTTCAGCCTTAATGATTACATGATTTTATAGCTGATATTCATAGCATGAAAAAAAACAGTGTGATAGGGACTAAGAAACCTGGTTTGAGAACACATTGATGTAACTGTTCTTAGCAGATCTCAAAATAAATATAAAATCCTGTAAAACCCAAGAAYTTTCTTACTGGAAAGCGTATTCCAGTTTCGAATAGGCAAATGATTGTTTCAGAACATGGAGAAATTGTGTTCCCACTCACATTGTAAATAAATACATAATAAATTAATTTCTTCTGAAAATGAATTGCAACATGATATTTTACATCTTTGAAGAATATACAAAAAGAATAAGGGATGTTTCAAATATTACAGATATCTTTATGTCACATACCTTGTTAGGTGAYTCATCTAATAGCATGGTGTGAACACCTTTTCTAAATTCTCATTACATTTGTTTTGTTTTTTTTCAGAAGTACACTGAGCCAGAGTCACATTGGGAAGCACATTAAAGAGAAAATACTTGCAATATGTTATTGATATGKGTATTGAAGATTTTGGGGTGACATAGTACCCAAATTAAAATGTTTTGGGACCCAAMTACTTCTTTTACTCAAAAATACTTGAAGTAGTGATTACAGTCCTAGTAATTGYACACACAGTTTTTTGTCTACAGGTACTGCATATATGGGGTCACAGTGACTTTGATATTTTTTTAATTYGTAGGTATAAAAATATGTCAAAATATTTATCATGTGATGATGATAATTTTTATCAAACAATTAAAAGACTATCCTCCTGTAGTATTGAAATTTGTTATGTGCATCCAAACTTGTGTCTATATGTATTCATTGCCAATAAATAATTACTTTTCATAAATATATTACATCAATCAGAAATAGTTTAAGGGGAAGGCAGAGTTCTTAGTTTGTTTAAATACAAAACTAACTTTATTTGTGTATCACCTGAGAAAGTATTCAACCTTCATTGGGGTTTAAGTAATTTGGAACAATATTGAATAAAAGGACAAAATGCAGATGGTGAGTGAGATTATGATCCTGTATCTATTACTTCTGAAAGAAATGAKAAATTAGAGAATATCTATATTTCATTGACAGAGATACTTTACCTAGTTAATTATGTACTGGATATATATAGTGAATCTAYTGGTGTACTGCATAAACAATATCTTCTGTACAACAGCATTGAAGACTTTATATGGAGATCRGGTATCAGTCAGGGCTTTTCACATTTTTGCTCACTAATCATCATTACTGCATACACAGTGGCAGTGCTTTCAGAAAATGCCTGTAGAAAATGTGTATCTGAAAAAAAATATAAACTGATCCCAAAACCCTATATATTAAAAAAATCTTAAATTCTTTAAGAATATTAAAGACATTCTGTTTCACAATCATGGACTATGATTTAATTGAAACCTTAGACTTTGAGGGATATAAATACAGTTAAAAAGTAAAATTTATATAGTCAAATAAAAGGAGTAAACAATATTTATTTAAATATGATGGATCTATGATAAATTTAGACTTCACATATGAACGAGTTAAAGTAGACTGTTCTTTTTTCAGCATGTCCTGAAAAGGCACTTCAAAATAAAGAAAAGTCAAGAAAATAACTATTAACATTCTTAGACCATTTTTTTAGTAGGTATGGTAATTTCTAAGCTATAAATTGAGTTTCCTRTTTGTGTTTCACTCTTTATCAAGTAACCATTTACATTACAGAGAGCTACTTGCTATGGGTGTAAGAGCAGTATAATAGAATGCTGTGCAAGGATAGCTGGGTGTAGCTGGGTGTATTTTTATTTTTCATCAGAAAACAGTATTGCCCAGGGATGGGGATGATGAAAACTATGGTTATTTCCTCTTGTTCCCATAAGCAAAGGCTATCACATGTATAAGCATAAATATTAAAGAGTGTGTGCGTGCCTGAGTGTGTGTGCATGTGTACACCTCAAAAGTATTTTAAGAAAGTATATTGAATACAAATTAAAATATATTCTTTATTAACATTTCTAATAAAGAAATGCAAGTTCTTTATTATGGTAAGTAAATGTTTTCATTACATTTCTAGGTTTTTCTAAAGAGCATGAAGTGTGGTATATTTTGAACCAAGTCTGGTTTTGGACCAATTTCATGTCTGAGATTGACTCAACTCTGTTTCRGTTTTGTTTACAGTCTGTTTTAAATACTTTTTTGCTTATATGGGAAGCAAGAATTCTAAGGAGGTCTTTATGGTTTGTCTTGGTCCAGTCAAGTTGTGTAAAACTCAAATAATCATTTTATTTRCATTAGTTTCATCCAAAATTCAGGTGGTGGCTATTTCTTAAAAAAATTCTAATGAGGGTGAATAAAATGTTAACTCATTGAAGAAAGTAACTGAAGGTATTATTTCCTCAAGGTTACAGAACAGAAAAAAAAATTGCATTTCTTGTGTAAAAAAAATAATTTGGKGATTTTTAACATATTTTTGGTTTATATTATTCTTTTTTAATAGCACATTAATTTCGTTTTTTTGCAAAAATCACTTTTAACTAAAGTACTGCATTGTCACAGAATATAATACATTTTTTCAAATATTTTCAATTTGTTCTTCTTGACATTTTATGTTTATGTGCAGTTTGCATCTTTTTTGTTTTTCAATTTCAAATGTAACAGATTTTGACATTTTTGTTACATTTTTTGTACTAGTGGTTTTTTATTTTTGAGAACCTGCTGGTTTTGAATTCTCTTTTTTCCCTTTATTCTCCTCCTCAATATGATCCCAGGAGCCAACACAAAGAAAAGCGCAGATGATATAACCAGTAATGATCGTGGTGAAGATGAAGGTATTTTTTGTTTTTTCAAAGCCTGACCCTGATGCATGAACATAAACTTTTCAATTTTTGTTATAATAAGAATGATTATTGTTATTATTATTGCTGTTATTTCAACATGATTTTTAGTCCCTTATTTGCAGAAGCTCACATCAGTGTGCTTCTTTATTTTCTTCTTTAGAATTTACTTTGATTGTTTTTTCTTTTTAAAATCTAAATTAGCATATAGA
The DNA here is from genome assembly GCA_902810485.1 of Alauda arvensis. Lineage (NCBI taxonomy): Eukaryota > Metazoa > Chordata > Aves > Passeriformes > Alaudidae > Alauda > Alauda arvensis. Next base: position 273,121 of record CADDXX010000531.1, read on the forward strand.
TGACTGCAGTTCCTCCGTGACATAGGTGTAAAGCTTATTCCTAAATATGTGTGAAGTGAGTAACATAMATGTTGTTTGAAACCATATAATTTTTTTCCCCTTTGTTCTTTCTTAGGTTGAGAAAATGGAATTTAAAAACATGCATGTACTCTTTTCCCTTGTACACATTTTGTATATTCACTTGTTTGAAATTCATGAAAAAATTCACACATATCCTTCCTTTCACTTCCACTGTTTCCCCAGTGCACATGCTGTACATTGATGCAGTTGAATTGTGCTTTGTCTTTGCTATTTTTATTTACTTGTTTATTTTTTTTTCTCACAGGATGTGGTTTATTTCAGGACACAAAAATAAAGGATGCTGTTGATGTTGCTTTATTGTTTTATTCCTGTGATCAGCTAGCCTCTRAGACACATTCATTCTGACTCTGACCACATTCCACTGAAATCAGTAACAACCATTTTCATTGACTTCTTTCAAAGTTGGATTGGGTTTCCTGAAAGGAAATGCAAAAAGTTCACAGTGAAGTACCTCAAAAAACTTTTAGACAGAAACACTTTCTTTTTTTCCTTGCCTTGAAGCAACAAATCTATTTAGGATGCACCAAAATAGAAAGAAGTCATGAAATCTTCCTCTATTCCCACCCTTCCTTTTCATTAAAGATACATTGTCAGTTTACATGTATTTACCAATTAAAAAAAAAAAAAAAAATTTCAAATTAAATGAGAAGATAAAAACCCTGGGTAGTTTATTGGTCTGGCTTCAGAGCAACATGTTTATTAATCCTCTCATGCTTGTCCAATCCAAAGTGTTATTCCATGTCTCTTTTTTTWAATTTTTTGTCCTGTCTGACCAAATTTGAAATGAATTTGAAACATATGTCCTCTCTATTTCCCTTAGAATCACTCATACACACTGCAGTGAGGATACCATCACCTCTTTTCCTGGGAGTTCAGGTCTATTGTAGCTACTCTATCTATATATAAAATATCATAAGAAAAACCTCAGGTCTTTGGTTCACACTGGTTGACCTCTATTCCACCGCCATCACTGCTGAATGACTCTTTTTTGTACAACACAGAAATACTGTGCAGAGTACTTAAAAATTACTCTTATTTTCTGATTATCACCTTCCTATTTCTGTGCAGCATATGCTTTTTTCAAATGATGGTATTATCATTTGTTTACTAAATTCTGAAGTTAATTTTAAAATAAAGGACAAATAACAAGCAAAACCAAAATTGCTTTAAAAATAGAGATAAATACTTGATWATGAACACATTATTATTTGGCCTTTTTCAAAATTTTTAAAATGTTAGGATTTCATGATTAACAAATGTATCCACTTTAGATCTATGCATATAAAGCATTGAGCTAATTTCCTTTATGTTGGAGATAATGATGTTCTTATTGAAGGGGAAGGGGAAACCTTCTATTGACTTCAGCAACATAAATAATTCTGTTAAATAAATGCTGCTTTCAGGCTTTTTGAGGGCTTAGCTGGGCCTTCAGAGAAGAAGCACTTTTAGGTACTTTGCTGAAAATGCAGCCAATAAAAAAATATATAGATCCACTAAAACACACCTCATTGCTTTAACTGATCTGTCTAATTGCTGTACTAGTCTCATAGTCACAACAATTAAAAAGATCTTATCACAAAACTTGTTTTGCTGCTCAAGTGCATTTAAAATACAACGTGTAAGGATGTATCTTTTTGTTGAGAAGAGGCAGAATCAAGCCTTGACAAGCCTTAAGCCCTGACAAGTAGGCAGGTGTGCATTGCAAGATGGGCATTCCTGAACTCAGCTGGAAATTTGTGATATTTAAGGTAGTATATGCACATGAGTAAAGCAAAAGTAGGACATAGGAATTTRACAGTCAAAATTTACCTCTAAGTATGTTCTAATTAGTTCCACGTATATGAAACACTGATTATCTGGTACCTCATTGCTGATCACATTTTTTGTCTCAGTACTTCGTAATAAGCCTGAGGGGAGGGAAGATGTCTGGAAGGTTTTCATACCCAGATCCCTCACCTGTAGGTATTTAGCTCAGCTTTTTCTTTGTCTRCCTCCCTTCTTCACTCTTCGATAAATCCTATCCAAAAGATTTTTTTTTCAAAACCTGGCTGAATAATCAGAGATTCTGCTTTTCCTTGTATGTTGTGCTATATACTTGAAAGAAGTGCTCTGATTCCATGCAGATACACTGAATTATTTGTAAAAGATTTGTGTATCTAATGCCAGCTTGCTGAATTGCCCTCTATTTTAYAAAGGAGCTTAGCCTCTCTTCACACTGGTTTTGTAGAGAACATGAGTGATGCCTTGATGAGGCTGACCTGGAACAGACTAGACAGAGCTAAGGGAATAAAGAAGATATTTATTAAAAGGCTTTAAGGRTACACCTTGGGCAGAACAAGGGCCTGTCCAGGGCTGCCCCCAAGATGGACACAAAATAGTCACAAAATGGATGACCAGTCACAAGGTCTTACACTTTTATAAGTTTTGGTCTATTTGTGTATTGGRGTTTAATTGTCCAATTACAGCTTCAGATTGTGAAGTCCCATCCTTCTTGTTTTCTTTTCAGTCCACCATTGTTTAYGCTTTTGAGSCTGAAACTTGTACTYGTTGTCCTTGGTCTCCAGCAGGAACAGGATTTATTTTGTCTACCTACTCTGTGAAGAGAGCTTACTRACACTTACTATGRGGCTCAGAACTACACACCCAGGCAGCACAGAATCTGAAAAASATGAAAGCTAAAACTTAAGGSAATATTTGTTCCAGATTTAGGTATTCTGAATCATCACTGGCATCTAGAGCTGAACTTTTTAGATTGCTCTGATCCCAAACATACTGCAATCATTGATTAGCACATCTTAATAACTCACTATTAAATATGCAATATCTATTTAATTTAGCTTTCTTTTAGAATTTTTAAATTTTTTTCACTTTCATTTAACTCTTTTAGAGATAAAGACTCAGCTGTTTACCTTTATAGTAGTCAGGAATTTTCTATGTACACAAAACATCAGCAACACCATTAACTCAAGGCTGATCTTTGAGGCTTAGCTGCTACCAGATYAGGAAAATGCAACACAAAAGACATAATTTGATTAAAATACAAAAAAAAAAATAAAATATCTGAGACATTAATTCATATAAATCCTCTCTGTTTGTTAAGTCCTAGGCTGTTTAAAAGAAAGAACAGTCTTCTGGTTTTTTTTCATATTTTCTTCTACCAAAAGAAAACAGTTAGATTTTGTGATATTATCTCTCACTGCACTATTGGGAAATATTTTCAGTAATTATGCCCAATGAGAAGTGGGAAAGTATGGATCATTGCTATAATTCTATTATTAGATGCACAGATATTTCTAAATTGGTATATATTTGAATCTGAGTATTCTAAAAAAAAAACAGGATTACTTCATAATTTGGTTTTTTAGGCTTTAAGACATTTCTATTAAACTTAAATTTCTTGTAATACTGACTGCATTGAAAGTGTTCTGAGACCATTTTAGAAGAAATAGTATTTGAAATTTTAAATATTAGGTTTGTAGGACAATCCTAAACTGTGYAAGCTAGTGGGTATAGTGGTGGTAACATTGAAAATATAGGAAGTAAATAAGATTTTTATCACTGTTAAAAATTGATTATGCAATTTTCCTTATGTTTTTATTACTTTATTGTGTTTTCCTTACTTGAATTTTTTCAGACATTCATGATCAGAACAGCAAGAAACCCGTTATGGTCTACATCCATGGTGGATCCTACATGGAGGGTACTGGAAATATGATTGATGGCAGCATTCTCGCAAGTTATGGAAATGTCATTGTTATCACTATCAATTACAGGCTGGGAGTTTTAGGTGAGTAACTCTTTTCTTCATAGATATATTTGCACAGAAATATTTGATTGCTGAATTTCTCCACTGATCAATCATAGATATCTGGCTCACTTTTGATTTTAAAACAGAACAATCTCAGTGATGGATTTTAAATTCTGTCCATTTTCACTTTTTATGGAAACTAGGCTAAACTGCGTTATTTTTGACAATTGCCTTTACCTTACAGAGAAATTACTGGAAATGTATAATGTTTTGAGAACTGGTATTTTTTTCTTAAATAATTTATATCCTATGTTAAAAAAAAAAAAGAAGAAAGTCAATCAAGAATGAGTCCTCATGGTTTTAAAACAGTTTGTARTGGCAAGAAGAAGGAAAGTGCTACTATTTACCTGCATTTATTATTTTTGTGTACAAATTAGTTTTTAGAGATGCATAYAAAAAATAAAAGGCCATAAATACTTATGGAATTTGTACTGCTGGTAATAAGCAATCAAGGGGTTTTAAGGAGTACAATAACATTATCTTCAAAAATATAAGTAACTCCATAATCAGGGTACATAGCATGTACCAAACTTTTGTCCAAAATAAGGTTTATTTATTTATTGAGGTTCTGCTTTTCCATAGAAAAAGAAAATCTAAAAAATGGCATATAATRGCATAGATAATAGAAATATTATCTCAGTGAAAAGCTTATATTTTSTATAGAATAGCACACAGAAGGCTCAAATGCTCATCTTTCTGGCATTTTMAGGTACAGTAATTTTGTTTGTGTGTCTTTTTACAACCATTTTTGATCTTGTTCTTATTAATAGCAAAGCTGTTCTGTATTCATGGCATGTTCCATTTTGGAGCACAGAAGTCTTCTTTTGCTGAGTTATCTGTTCATGTTATTCGTGTGTTTCAACAACTTTATAGTTCATCAGAGTACTAGGAATTTTTTTCCTGTCCCTAATTTTGAGCATTCATTAAATACAAAAGAGTATTTTTTCTGTTATGGAAACAGATTTAAATGTAAAGCCAGAAATATAAAAAGTATATTTAGGCATGCAGTCTTGGTACTCAGAAACATCCAAAAAAACCCCAAACAAACAAAAACTCACCAAAAMAAACAAACAAATAAAMACAGACAAAGAGACAAAAAAGGTAGAAAACTAATTGCTTTTTTGGTTGTTGTCAGAAAATATTTATACCCAGAATCTTGGTAGTAGTTATTTATTTGTAAAAAAGATTATTTAATGCATCTCTTTAAAAGGTTTTCTCTTGTTTTCTTTAAACTAACATTGTTGAAGCATACAGATGAGAATAAAACACTATAAGTGATTTTAAATGCTTCATTGTCCCTCTGTTTTATAAATCTGACGGGAAAAGTGCAATATTTGCATTGTGGAAGTTCTATTTTGCATGTTTAAATTGAAAMCAAACAAAATAGAAGATCAGAATGCTATTTTTTTTAATTGTGGCATTCAGGAAAAAAGGCAAAAAACAGGCATTTATATGAGGAAACAGAAAAGTAATAGTCATTAGGATTTTAAATGGATTAGGAAAAAAGCAGTGTTTGACATTACATATTGCTTCTCAGCAGTGGCAAATGTAACTTTCAAGACTCTGTGGAATTTATTCTTTATTACAAAAGTCTATGTTTGAATTAKAAAACCAGAAGATATTCAGAAAATGTGTACACACTTAAAAATCAGAGAAATTCTGTTTTATGAACGTATTTACATTTTTTCTTCCTGGGTGAAATGTAAATGTGATCATTAAGAACTCATTARGTTCTCCATGGCCATTGGAATATACTACATGAATTCCATGTATTTTTGACCTACTTCATAAGTTAAAAAAGAAAAAAAAGCCACAAATTTCTTCAGAAAAACAACCATGTTGAAAACAGAAATGACTAGTCATAAGAGTTAAAAAAGTGGGGTCATTATTATGACATACAGTTTGAATATAAGCAATATTTGTATCAATTTCTTCTAGTCCTGAAGGTCATATTTCCATAAATCTGGTATGTTTCAATGGCATGTAATTTGGAAGTACATACAAAAAGTCACATACAAAACTACTATTAATGACAGAGATGTGTAATCCTATCACTATTATCTCACCCTGTAATGAAGGAGTATTCATCAAATTGAGCACTGTTCTGAATTGCTGGAAATGCTAAATTCCTCTGGAAAATTCACTTGTATGAACATGAATGCTGGATCTTAGATTTTCCAAAAATTTTAGTACTGTCCTTGAAGCACGTTAAATTATTTTTCTTTCAGTCTATAGTGTGTCATTAATAGAAATAGATAGAAAAAGTATTAGGACCATATAGATAATTGCTGGATTATCTTAGGTGGACAAGTCATAGAACCAAGAAATGTTTTGGGTTGAAAAGGACCTTCCAAGACCATCTAGTTCAACCCTGATGACATGGGAAGGGACATCTGTTACATCAGGTTGCACAAAGCTCCATCCAGCCTGACCTTGAACACTTCCAATGATGAGGCATCCACAACTTCTCTAGGCAGCCTGTTCCAGTGTCTCCCTACCCTCATAATAAAAGACTTCTTTTGCCCTCTGTCCTGCCACTGTAGGTATGGTTAAAATTTCTCCATCTTTCTTGTAAGCACCCTATGTATATTGCAAGCCTTCAATATAGTCTCATAGGAGCATTTTCTTCTCCAGTTTCAGCAATCCCAGTTCAACTTTTCTGATCATTTTTGTGACCCTCCTCTGGACCTGCCTTAAGAGATCCATGGCTTTCTTGTGCTGGGGACCCCAGAGCTGGATGCAGCACTCCAGGTGGGGTCCTACAAGACCAGAGTAGAAGGACAGGATCACTTCCATCAACCTGATGACCACACTGCTTTTGATGCACCCAGGGTGTGGTTAGCTTTCTGGGCTATAATGCATATTGCTGTCTCTTGTCCAATATTTTCATCCACCATTATCCCCAAGCCCTCTCATTCATCCCCAGTCTGTGAAATACTGGGGTGTCTTACAGTGCTGGTACCTTGCACTTGGCTTTGTTGATCTTCTTGAGGCTCCCACTGGTCCACTTTTCAAGCCTTTCAAAGTTCTTCTCCCTTCCCTCTAGTACATCAAGTGCAACACTCATCTTTGTGAKGCCCACACACATCCTGATGGTGCACTTAATTCCACTATCTGTGTCTTTAATGAAGATATTAAATAGTATTGGTCCCAGTATGAACCTTTAAGGCACATTGCTGGTTATTGCTTTCCACTTGGATATTTAGCTGTTGAATGCAACTATTGAGTGCATGGCCATCCAGCCAGTTCCTTACCCATCCAATGATCCATCCATAAAACTCATATTTCTTCAATTTATTGTSAAGAATTTTATGGGGGGTCTTAACAAATTCCTCAAAACATCCAGGCAGATAACATCAATTCCTGTTTGCTTGCTACTGATGRAGTCACATTATTGTGCATAGCCTCTTATTATTGTAGATTAGCCAGACATGATTTATCCTTGGTGAAGCCATGATGCTGTCTCTAGTCACATTTCTGTCTTGCATATGCTTCMGTATAACTTCCATAAGGATTTGTTCTATGATCCTATTGGGTGTGGAGGGGAAGCCAACTGGTCAGACTTCCCATGGTCCTCCTCAGTATCCTTTTTAAAACAGATCTGGTATCCCCTCAGTCACTGGGGCCTTCCTCTAGCTTTTCAAATATGGTGGAAATCAGCTTAGTGTCTACATCTTTTATTTCCCTCAAGACCTTTTGTTGGATCCCATGGACTTCTGTATGCTCGGGTTCCTCAGTGGTGGTCCCCACCCCTCACTACATGCTTTCAGTATTGTGTAATTTTTTTTATTATACAAATAAGTATTTTAAAATCTCAGTTGAATTTTCAAAATTCAAAAGCTATTTAGAGAGTTATTTAACAAAAATAATAGACAYGTATGAGAGTGGGAGGAAATATAGATATCCTAATTAAGATATCCTATGTTCTAGTGTTACAAAAAATGAAATGGTTTGAATGAACTGACTAACTCAATCTAGATACTCTTTATTATCTACATTCTTAGTCTTTGTGGATATGCTTCTGGAAGTAGCAACATCTTTCCAACACGGCTATAAGCACTCTTTTAGTGCGTTTTTCAGGATTATGTTRGCAGGAAAAAAACAAAAGAGAKATTTATGTTWAWTATTGTTTTACAGAGGTATGACCTGAGTCATCTGTCTCATGGTGAGATTTCAGTATGTTGAATCTCTGTTTAGATTGTATAACAGCAGAAAGTCAACCTGACAACTCACCCTCCTTAAAAAAAAAAACAAAAACAACAAAACAAAACCACTAAACTAAACCAAAACAAAACCTCAAAGCAATAAAATCAAAGTCCTCTAATATTTCTTTATGCTGTTAAATTCTATCACAGTGTTACACATTTTCAAGACAAAAAAGCTTAAGCAATCTTCAAAAAAGTTGCTGTATTCAAAGAGGAATGTTCTTGTGTGACCTMTTAAAGACAAATCTAGAGATGATTTCTAGAAATATGAATCAGGCATTTGGAAGCCAGAATCTGATTACAGAAAAGCAAGAAATGCAAAACCTGAGATGAATTCTAGAAATATGGATGAATTATTTTGGAAGGCAGAGTTAAATGAAACATCTACTGCAGTAGAATGAGACACATTAAGATTTCAGAACTGTAAAATTGGCTTAGCATTTCTGAGACCCCTTGCAATTTAACATTTTTTTCCTCTTAGAATTCTACATCGTGCAGATAAGAATAGACTATCTCTCATTTATCTGYCTTTCTGGCAATGAGCATCCATTTTAAGTACTCTGAAAAGGCTGGGCTTCCTTTTAGCTGAAATTATATTCAGTGCAATATAAATCAAGGTTACAAGGAAGCTCCATGCATCTTCAGGTTAGTGAGAACCTTAGCTTGTTCTATTTCACTGAGTACCTATTGTGCAAGTTACAACACTAAGGGTATGTTGTAAAGGAACTGCTTAGGATTTGACTGACTATTATAGGTCCCTTCCAACTGAGCTACATTCAGTTTTCTGTTCTATTCTGTTCTGTTCTATTCTATTCTACTCTATTTTATTGTATTCTATCCTGTTCAGCACTAATCAAATAAAGCAATCAGTATATGACCCCATGGGCAAGATTCTTGTGTACACTACTCTACAAGATGGTGAATAGTGTAATGGCTGTACAGAATTACTCTGTATTTTAAATTTTGATATACAGGTGTATGTCCCCCTTTGTGCCTCTGGACAGCCCTTCTCTACCCCCAGTGTGTGTGATTGCACTARTGCAGGAAACCTAAAGGTGGTCTCCTGGTGGAAAAGTCCAGAGGTAATAAAACATGAGAATGACCCAGGAGCTGGAGCATGCTAAGGAAATAGATTTCATGCTTACAAGGAAGGAGGTTTATTTAGACTCATTAAGATTATTGTGACTGTTTCTATTGTTAAAGCCAATACAAACTTCTCTACATTGCCTCACTTATATCTGTAAGCTTCATGCAGATTTCCTAGCCAGTTTGGTTCCCCATGTTTKTTCTCAGTTGGCTAAGAATTTGTTAGCTAGTGTCAGTTTTCACAGCTGATTTTCTAATTTGGTGTAAATTCCTAAAGTCCCAGAATGACAACTGTTAATCCCACTGCTACTGACATATTTTTGTAGACATTGCAAATATGATCTTTAATTTTTCTTTTTTTGCTTTTGGTAAAACTTACATTTTCCTCATATTTTAATTCTATTATTACAGTCACAGAAATCGGATTTGTGCAAATGCAGCTCATAAGCTGTATCTATATACCATKTGATTTAGACTCTTCCATTTCAAATATCAGAAGCAACAAATACTTAAGTTCTAGTGTCATCTTCATACAGAAATGTCAGCTTCATACAGAAGCTGTGTGTAGTCTCATAGAGCTTAGAAAATTAGGTAAATTGATTGTYGAAATGTAATTGTCAAAAGTGGCAGGAAAATTTTGACAGAGTTCCTGTTACCTAAATGCATCAAAATCCACTTTCTCCAGGCTTGATGGATTCCAGTTGACTAAGACAGTAGAACACAGTCTTACAGAAAAAAAATTATCATAGCCTATACAGTAAAACACAACAAAAAGCTACAAGGCAGTGTAAAAGGACCCWTAGGGCTTGATCTGTGAGCCAGTTACTAACCCMATGCGTGATGTGTTTACCCRGCTGTGTGCTGAACATGYTATCCAGAAAGCTACTGTGAGAGACATGCTTTTAATACTATTATGAAGATTCTAGCTGGCTAACAGAAATGTATGTTAAATCTGTCATTTTGTAGGAGATAATATCTTATACAGAAATTAGAAGGAAAAAAGAAGAAAAGTGTAACTTAATCTAACCACCCCTGGAAATGAGCCTGTTAACATAATCAGAATGACAATTAGTGTGTGTGTGAGATAAATGTCATTATGTTGCTCACAAGGAGACAGGGGAKCATCTTGCAGAGGTTAAAAGAGTTTAAAAGTTGCATGATTGCACCAGCTCTTGGACGGATGGCACAAAACAAATGCATTCTTTCCTGAGTTATTTTATTCCTCCCATGTAATTCTTTGCAATGAGAGCAGAYACTGAAGGACCAAAATACCTTTACTGCTTTTCAATACCTATTCATATCGTATATGAAGTACAATATAGAGAGCTGAAAACATGTTTCCAGTGTGGTTTTGGAGTTTCCATTTTAGAACACATGGATTTTTTTGCTTTAATATCCCCAAAAGCCTCTGTAAAATATCGAGAATTATGAATGAAKAAAGCTTTTCTGGTGATGGATGTTAAGTGCATTCTTCAATAGATATCTGCAGGTTAGCAGCTGAGAAAGGCCATCCATTTTCATCTTTTCACTTCTGCYTTCTAATTGAAAATTATGGTTTCCATTTAGGAAACCAAAATAATGTGTCTTTTTGGCTTTCATTAGTGCCAAGTCTCCTGCGATAGCACTTGTTCATTTACAGCTCACAGTGACTCGGAGAAAGCAATAGCAGTACAGGATGTAATAAAATTACTGTTCAAAAAGTGAGAAGGACAAAATTATTTAAGAGTCTTCCATTTTTCTGCTCCCCATTTTCACACCATCTGTGGATTGTATCACATATGTTTCCTAAAACTAAGTACCCCCACTTTGGGATCTGGGAAAAGGTAAAATAAGTAARTATATTTCAGAAGAATTTAAGAAACAAGAATAAAACCAGAAGTTACCTAAGTTTCATCACTCATAAAATCTTAATTTGCATAAAGTGAGGTCTTAGACATGTAAAGAAACAAAACCARTTTCTGTAAGTATAATGAATAATTTCATTGCTGCTAGAACTTTTAAATCAGTGTTTAACATTTACTCAGGTGTGTGATTCTTTTTGAAACAATTTAATGATTTTTCAAATTTCACTTGCATTCTAYGTGTAATAAGTTGTCTGATTGTAAATATTTGTGCTCCTTGAAAATATTTACACGTTTTAATAGCAAGTAGGTACCTAACTGCATTATGACTTTGCTATAATCTCTTCTGTAAATGACTAGTTGAGTTTCCATCAAAAGATATTTTAGTCAAATAAGAAGGTAGCAAATAAAACATTGATTTACAGAGATTGTCCAGCCCACAACTCAGTGCCACATTGAGACTGATTAATCATGAGAAACATTTCGTGCCTTTATACTTTCAGTGGCAATGCATTAGTCCACATCAAGACATAATCAGTGAAAATTGTTTTCTGCTGAAAATCTTTCAGGGAGAAATTCTGCCATTAAAACTTTGTTTTTGACTTAGCTACTGTAAACATCCAGGAGATTTCACTGTAAATCTCCTTAACTTCTGTATAGTTTTCCTTTTACCAGAAAATATCAAGAGAATTCCTGCTTGTTGGACAGAGGGGGAACAAGCCAAACTAGCAACCAAAAAAATCCCACACTTTCTGTGTGTCATTTTTATTTTACTCTGGGAAGTAGGAGGAATCAAACACACATTCTGTCCTAGATTGTTAATTGTTTTTAATCAAGGACTTGGATTAGTCCTTGATAAAAATACAAGGAATTAAATTCTGCATATCCTTGAATAAAGGGTAGCTTACAGATGTTGTAGTCCCAAAATAGAAGAGAGAAAAAGCTATGACTCATGAGGTCCTAATTTCATCTTTTCCCTTGCTCTTGGGAGAAATTACATTGCTTCAATTGATGAGTTCTCAAAGCAAAAGATTTCTCTTTTCAGCTAATGTGGATTACAGAGTGACAGAAAAAAAAAAAAACAAAACCAATTGGTTTTTTTCATAGTAAGTAAAGTGAAAGGAGAATAACTGCTTTTTTCTATACAACCACAACCAGGAGCTCGTGGCACTTTGTATCTGCTTATATATATATGCATGGTCTCTACAATGCTAGAATCAGGATTGTTTCTTTCTGGAATAGTCTTATCTTCATTTTCAAATGCGGCAAATCTATTGTTAAAGAAAGAATATTTCAATCAGTTATCTTGGTGTATGAAAGTTTCCGCTGTTTTTCAGAATGGCAGAATTGAAATACTTTGGTTATTTTATGAGGAGAGAAAAAGGGGCCTTTGTGAAAAACCTTTTCTCTCATGCATTTGAGCCCTAACACCAGCTTTGGTGCCGTCCTCTGGATGGATCCAAGGACCTTCCCATTCTTCTTAAATCATGGGGCCCAGAACTCAAGGGGAGACTGAATGAGGTGGGATAACTGTCTGGTGTGAGCAGCTGATGATGAACCCCAGGATGGGGTTTGCCCTTTGGGCTGCCCAGGCACCCTGCTAACTCCTGCTGCTGACCAGCATCCCCATACCCCTTTCTGGAGGCTGCTCTCCAGCTGCTTCTCTCCCAGTATATACCTGTGTTTTTTCCTGTGATTCTAGGCAAGGCTCAATTGAAATGCAAGTTAGTTTTACTGAGAGCTTTATAGTGCCTCCTGAAGCCAGCTGGTCATGCCTGTGGCTGATAAGAGAAAATAAAATTCAGTTAGACTTCTACWTTTCAGTAAGTATCAGTAAGTTTTCAATAAGTTTTATCTCTCAGGCACCTTTAAAAATCTAAAAAAAAAATAATAATAATTTATCTTCATAGGCAATGTTTTATATTAAAAGTACTTTGGCCCCCTTATGACCTTTATAGAGGGTATGTACATGGACAGCACTTATGAGAAAATATTCCAGAGATTTACTTCAAACACAGTTTTCTGAAAGAGAAACTTTATGGGGAAAATAAAAATCCATTGTGCATACCTGCTAAAATAACACAGACCTTGAACTGCTATTTCTTCTTCATAGCTGCACGCAATATATTCTATAACCTGAGTGACAAATTTTTCTAACATTCATGATGAAATCCCCCTGCTGTTTAAATCAGTAGGACTTACRCCTTTCAATTTAAGGCATCCAGTTTTCACCTTCAGATTGTTTTCCATAAAATGCAATATCTCCTCTTATTGCAGAGAATGTCTTCCTTTTATTTTAATAACTTGAATCTGCAATAATATGCAAAGATCATAAGAGGAAGCTAATCACTCTAACAAAGCAGTATCTCAGTCTGGTAATCAGGTAGCTATATAGCTGAATCATCAAGGACAAATTGCTTGCATCATGGTATCTGGCAAAAGATGGTACCTAAAAGAAGAATATATTAAAAGTCTCATCTCTGGAAACACCTTCTATGTCATCTCAATGAAGAGAAATTTCATTTAGAAACATAAAAAGACCAGTCACCACAGAAGTTCTAAATTGGTGACATTTTACCCTTTCCACAATTTAATTTTTTTCCACAGGCAGTACTCAGAATGTATGACTTTGATATACCCTGTCTAGGGGAAATGAAATTGATGTCTTAGGGAAATAATATATAGAGAGATACTGCTTTAGAAATTCTAATGAATCACCTATGCAATTTTCTATTTATAAGAAGAAGTAAATAGAAGACAAGGTCAGAAAAGTCATATAGTCATAGATTCATAGAATGGCCTGGGTTTGAAGGCTCCTTAAAAGTCATTTAATTCCAAGCCCCCATGCCACAGGCAGGGACACTTTCCACTCGACCAGGTTCCTCAGAGCCCCATCCAACCTGGCCTTGRACATTGTCAGGGAAGGGGCATTCACAGCTTCTCTGGGCAACCTGTTCCAGTTCTTCACCACCCCCAGTAAATAATTTTTTTTCTAATATCTAATCTAAACGTACTCTCAGTTTGAAACCATTCCCACTGTCACTTCATGCTTTTGTAACAGTCCYTCTGTATCTTTCTTGTGGGACACAATCAGGTCACTCCAAAGCCTTCCCTTTCCCATGATGAATAATCTCAATTCTCCTGAAAGGAGTAGTGCTCCATACCTCTAACCAATTTAGCAGCCCTCCTGTGGATTCATCACAAAGGTGAATGTCCTTCCTGTGCTGGGGATTCCCGGAGGGTCTCACCAGAGTCCAGGGTGTAGGGACACAACSACCTTCCTCAGCTTGCTGGTCTTCTTTTGTTGCAGCCCAGGATATTATTTGCTCTAAGAAAGGCAAGCACGCATTTTAGAGTCATGTCCAGTCTCCCACTCACCAGCACCCCAAAGTCCTGCTTGGCAGGGCTGAGAAAATAAGAACTCATGATGTTGTCAAATATAGTTTGACATGTTTACAATTTAATATGTTTTACTAAGGAAAGAACTGACCATCTTCCCTTTTCTAGTAAAAGGAATCATGCTTACTGTTACTTATAGGAAAAGCAGAACTGCATTAAAAGATTCTGAGCAGGGTCTTTGGTTGGTCTCACTRATCACTACTACATAGCACTGTTTAAAAATTTAATGTAAGCAGACAGGTTTAGAGAAAGTTCCTGTACTGTAGAGTAAAATAAGGAAAGTTAGAGTGAGCATGTGTCTGAGTAAATTGTGATTTTCTGACTTTCCTTGTTTTTAATTTGGAAGGACACCTGCAGGATGAWCTTGAACTATACCAGTATTCAAAAAACTACATCCAATTCAATGTGCTGTAAGTTTATATTGTAAATAATTGTTTTCCATTTCTCCTGGTTTATTTTACTTGATACTTCCCTGAAAYAGAATAATCAATCAAAATCGATCAAAATCACTTATAACATCCTACATGAGGCAAGTCTGAMTGGCAAATGTTAAACAAATTTGGTTATGTTGCCTGTAAGCAACTACCTGTACTTTAGCAAATGAGACATTTTACAGTATTTACAAAACATTCCAAAACATTGGTTTAGGGACTGTAGGCAATTTTTTCACAAAACTTGACTCCTGAGTACATAGATTCTTTTAAAGTCTGGGCAGTTGCACAGTTCTCTCATGCCTAGGCATACAAGGCAATTGTCTGAAATATTTATAAAATATATGGGAGATG
This sequence comes from Alauda arvensis, assembly GCA_902810485.1. Classification (NCBI taxonomy): domain Eukaryota; kingdom Metazoa; phylum Chordata; class Aves; order Passeriformes; family Alaudidae; genus Alauda; species Alauda arvensis. Next base: position 288,326 of record CADDXX010000531.1, read on the forward strand.
TACTGGAAGTGCTGTCAGAACTTCAGCTTTAAAAAAAATCAAGAGAGCAGTGCTTACAGATAAAAATTACCTTTTTAGTCTTCTTGAATATATAGTGAGCCAGAGTTTAAGGGGAAATGCAGAATTTTGAACATTAGACACCCCAAAAGTTATCATATTTGTTTCTGTGGTTTTATAGTGGTTGTAAGATGGAATATTATTAAATGTCTTCAATTAGAATTCACTCTTCAAGACAAAGAAGAGTTTAAAGAAGTTTGTTTAACTATGGATTTTGTGTCTCACTCAGGGGATTAGGAATCAGACTACATCATCTTAGATAAAATTGTTCATTTGCTGAGCTTTCTCACAGARAAATGTGTATACTCATATTGGAAATGAGCAGAAGTAATGAAGTAGCAAGAGGTGATAACTTCATAGACATTCAGAAGATCAGTGGTGGATTCAAGATTACAAGTGTCATTCTTTGAATGCTGGGCTAGTACGTTCTGTAATAACTAATGACTATTTGAAAACAGCTGCTATAGAAACCTAAATGATCAACACAAAAGATATGGAAAACTCCATAAAAATGGATAGTYAATTCCCTTCAAAAATAAGGATTTTGGTATGTTGTCATGGTTTCATTAAATCAACTCAGCTGCTCACTCGCTCATTTACCTGTAAAATCAGGGAGAAACAAGGATAAAAGTCAGAAAACTCATGGGTTGAGATAAAGACAGTTTAATAGCAAAAGCAAAAGCCACACATAAATGCAAAGCAAAACAAAACATTAATTCAGTCCTTTCCATGGGCAGGCAGATGTTCAGCCATCTCCAGGAGAGCAGGGAGCMATCWYATGTTACAGTTATTTGGGAAGACAAACACCATCGGTCCAAATGTCCTTCTCCTTCCTCCTTCTTCCCTCCACTTTATATGCTGAGCATGATGTCATATGGTCTAGAATATTCCTTTGTTCAGTTGGGGTCACCTGTCCCATTTGAGTCTCCTCCCAGTCTCCCATGCATCCCCAGCTTCCTCCCCCAGTGTGGCAGTACAGAAAGCGGAAAAGGCCTTGGCTCTGTGTAACTATCACTCAGCAATAACAAAAACATCTCTATTAACCTTTGTTCAGTACAAATCCAAAACACAGCCCCATACCAGCCATTATGAAGAAAATTAACTCAATCCCAGTCAAAACGGACCATATTTTTTTTTTAAATAAAACATCTGTAGGTGACCTTTTATACTGTATGTGATTATTTAATTCAACAGAAAATTAGWTTAAGAAGTTTCCAATTTTGGCCAAGTGAAGAAAACATACTCTTAATACAAATGGAAATATTTTAATATTTCTCTGTTTTTCTCCTATACTGTTCAGTTACTAAGTAGAAAACTAACACAGTTTATTGTTCAAATTGTTAAGTATAAAATAGGTACTTATCTGAAACTGAAATTTCTTTTTACAAAATTAGTAAGAAATAGATAAATGTTGCCCCTTTTAAATAATAAGCCTTTATTACTTTAAGCAGTCATACATTTCTTAAATYAAGAAAATACAAGTTTTGGAGAAATTACAGGTGTGAATTTTATCTCAATGAACATTATCTGATATATATAAAAAGCAAATCACTTTAGGAAAATATGGAGTAGTTGAAAAAAGAAACCCAACCAATTTTTTTATGTCCTGTGATCCTAAATTGTAACATCTTTTAAATTTTTATGTTTCAGAATAAGACAATATTGCTAAGAAGAATGTATGGTTTGCAGATACAGTGATTATTAAAATACTGGCCTTTAAATAATGATGATCCTTATRGCCAAGAGAACAGAGAAGAAGGGAAGAACTATTGAGTAGAATGTTAATTTCTTCCTCTGCTACTTTTACACTTTTTTTTAACATTTTACATGGTTCCCTAATTTTTTCTACAGTCGAAATAAGGTCAAACATTTTTAAGAGCAGCTGTTACAAGAAATTTCTTCTTGCCTGGACATTTCCCTTGGGCACTGACTCTTTTCTGTCCTGTAAAATAGGACAGTTCCTCATTAAAGTAGCACTTTTAATATTGAAGCATCCAAGACYAGTGCAAAGATAAAAATTTGTTCTCCTGTAAGACCAAGAAATTACTGAATGCCWACAAGTATTCCCTATTTGGAATCATCCAAACTTGTGAGTACTTGAGGAACATATTTRACAATATTCACTGCTTAGCTCAGGGGGGATAAAACCCCGCCAAATGGTTGCTCCATCCTGAAGTGTAAGAATGAGGTCTTATGTAAAGTACCAATATTTTCATCCATTAGATCCTCTTGGTGGATTCTATCTCATATGCYACATGAAGCAGTAATCTTTGACCCATTGATGCAGGGACATGAAATGTCATATTTCCTTAAGTTGATTGCTTTCATGTATTCCTCCTATTTATACCATGTACCTTTGTTCTTCCTGGTAACCCAGGAATCACCTTCAAATCCTCTTAATCAGAACAGACTTGTTTTGTATGTGTGAGCATCAGACGTTCCTCCATACTGCCTGAGGACAACAGGGCTGAAGGTTACTTTTGACACRGTTTCAAGGTCTGATTGCACATTGTGCCATAATAATTTCTGAAGCTTGCTGTGTATTTTGCACATGGACTGGCTGGACAGTTATGTTCAAAGGTGTGATTGGCTTCTAAAAGTAGAATTACAAATAAAGKGGGAAAGAGAAAAACTGAATGCCAGGAGCAGTTAAAATACTCAGGTGCCAGATAAAGAAAAGGCAGACACAACCAAATCTGAACGAGATGATTATCATGTGGAATTGAGGCTGAATTTGGTGATAAGGTGAAAGGACCTCCAATTGTTAGAGTAGTTATTAAGTATTTAATTAATTTTTTAAATATCATGCCCTTAAAGTTACTACGCAGATTGCCTCCTATTGTTGTTTTTTGTGATTTTTCATGATTGCTTAACTGTTAATAAAGCTTCAGTGCTTTTATATGACAGAGGCTGAGCAACAAGAATATACTGCATTTCTGAATGAAAGCTGTAAGTGTACACTGAAGGGAAGGCTTACAGTCTGTGACAGAGGTATTGTGCACATGGCTATCACTAAGCTGACATCCAACTTGCCCAGTAAATACAAGCTCATGTGTTTAGAAAATAGTTTGATCTGGAAAACATGGTTTGTGCCAGGAACAAAGAACGCATTGAAAAGAAATAAATAGTATTTACTTTCAAAACAACTTTCTGAAAAAATAAAAACTACATTATACATGCATATATTTTCTTCTTCATTGACGTATCTAAAAGTCAAATACACRCCTGTACTATTGTTTAGTTATGTTTGAGAGATATCCTTATTTTTCAYAGTCTAATTACATGGTTATAAATTGTACTTACCTTTTTCTTTAAATCATCTCTTTTGAAATCCCCTGGACATTTTTCAGATAAGAATATTCAAACTTAATACATGATAGTGTAAATCTAGATTTTGTGTAACCAAGTTATATGTTTTGCATGAATGTGGAAAATGAAATTTTTATGTATACTTCTCAGCACTAATATTTTTTCTTAAGTGWTTCTAATCTTTATTTACCACATTTTCTGGGCTCAAATTTCATGTCTTTATTTCCTGGCCTACCTTCTGTACACAGATAGGTATGTAWATTTTAACAAATACCACAATCATTATTGTAGAATAGATTGAAATAACATACACTTATTTCCTCATAGAAAAGAAAATCAAGACCTTTTCGAAGACCTTGAAAAACAGTAGGAAAAAAACCAATTGCCTCTTTCCAAAGAGCAGTGTCTGGTGCAGGGAGAATCACTACCTTCCTCACTGGTATTAACAAGTAAAAATATTGATGAAAATCAGTTCTATATACTGCATGCTGTGCAAAAGATCGGTGCATTAACATATTTTAATTGCTCTAAAATGCGTTCTAAGCACGTTCTGAATAGTTCTGCATTTTTTGCCATAAACTACCTTGTCTTCTGAATTTTTGGGGTTTCTTGGTTTTTTTCACGTGTAAAAGTTAACACAAAGTTGAAGGATCAAACTCTGCACATTAARTTTTGGGTGAAGAAGTAGAGATTTCAGCAGTGCCTTTAAAAGACAGAACTTTTTCATGGTCATGGAACCGAGAAACAAAAACTATCGCAGCTGTGTTTATACTAAGCCCTGACTATTCAAAGTAGTGGTTTGTTAAACTTGAATAAGAACTTGATACATGATTGTTTGTTCATTAATGTCTTTGTGATTGAATTTAAGAGAACTGCATTTAAACACGTTGAAGAAATGGTCTTTTCAAAAATCTATATATATTTAATTTATGTGTTGAATTGATACATTAGATTATTGTCTAATGTTTATTATCCTTATTTACTGAGTGCAAATTATATCCTAAAATCTAATCTGAGCCTTCAAACACAACAGAAAAAAACTACACTAAAGAGTTACCAGTGGGAACATTGCTATATAAACAAAAAGAGAAAGGTTGGTTATTTGAGTCTTCATTGCTATGAATACTCACTGTTAGAATATTATAGCTTAAAAAGAAAGAAGTTATATGACATGTTTCTTATAATATTCCTTCATGTAGAAGAAAATGTAATTTATYCCTTAACCTAGCCGTGAAGAATGTGCTCTGTTGTGTATCCAAGATGCTTTATTCACATGGGTAACCGCATGAGCTTATCTCCATGCTAGTCAAGAAGAGTGAAGGATTGGTCATACCCCACTGAGTGGAACTAACTGTGGAAGAGTAMTATTGCAGAATCCAAGGAGAAGTGCATGTTAAAAGTATTTAGTGGCACCTTGTTCTTTAAAATAAAGGAGACAGTGAGTGTGAATGAACTGTGACTGAGGTCCTGGGTCTCACAACTGAAGTCAGGAACATGACTACATGGTTGCTGACAGGAAAGAGGACATGTAAGTTATAGGGGATTCCTGAGCCCTTAAATAGCTGCTGAATAAATAGAAAAAACTCTGAAATACAATTTTTTATTTTTACTTTCTCTGTGTATATATCTAAGGTTCAACTAGAAAGTTTTTCTATTCTTTATGTCTCCCAAAGGGTTGAAGTACGAGCAATAGTAATCTCATAAAATTAGAGTTGTTGGTCTTTCCATAAACATGAATCATGATTCATTTTAGAATCCTCTTTATGGCTTTCAGCAACTTTATAGCCAGGGCTTGACTAGAAAACAGGAAGTGTGTGAAGTAAGCAGAAGCCTTTTCTCAGCAGGCTCTGTAAGCAGTAAACATTTAGCAAGGAAAAGAGGCTCCTTCAGGGAGTGCTCCAGAGCACGAGTTCGGGTGAAGTTCTCTCTAAGGGAGCCCTCACTGACAGTACTAGGAAAACAAGAAAAACTATTTTCCTTACAGAAATATTTAAATTTAGTTGATTCACTTAAAAAGAAATCAAGCACCCTTCTTTTAAAAATTTCTTTAAAAGAAAACAATATTTTTTTTCCTTTGGGGTTCTTTTTGTTCTTTTGTTTTGTTTTTTTTTTTTAGTGGGATTATTTTGTTGGGTTTTTTATTTTGTAAGAACTAAGAATTGTTAAAGCGGGCAAGAAGGATTATAGTGTATAAAAATACAATGAAAGATAATGACAATATTTATATAGGCTTGTAAATTTCTCTTGCAGCTATACTTGGCACAATCCATAAAAGAATYGAGACAACAGAGAATATAGTGAGATAATTGCAGAAAAATATTTTAAATTAGTTGCTGGAAGCAAATTCCTGTCCAAACAATAATGAYTTGGTCTAAAATTGTATTATWTTATTTTATTTCTTTTAAATACCAAAAATGTCAACAGCTCTATAACAAGTTAATCAAAAGGAAAAGTGCCACACAGAAATTGGAACTGACTGTTGGGTTCGGCAGGGCCCAAGAAATGTTTGGTATTGTAGACACAAATACATACATAAGGAAATATTCTCTTTTTCTCTCCAAGGCTGTTTCATAGTCAACTGTGTCAGAGAAAGTGAGTAGATGATCTACATATAAATATACAAAGMTTTTCTTTTCAAAATGATGGGCTCAATAAGCAAATAAATTAATTTGACACTTGATTCTCTAAGGTGCTGAGCAGTTGGCTCTGATTCAGCAAAATTTCTCTGGTCTACTTGAGTCTCCTTAAGACCTCTGTCCATTAAAATGTGCTGAGAATTCATTGTTAGAAAAGAAAAAACTGAAACCTAAACAACCTCTAAGCCCACAGATGCAATTGTAGTAGGTTCGTTTATCCAGATAACCATTTATCCAGATAACCATTTTAGTTTTTTGTAAAGATTTACTTTTAAACCTACAAGGGGGTTGCTGCAAATTTGAGTTGAAACAACTTTTCAATTTTTTTTTTGTTTGTTTGTTTGTTTGTTGTTTGGTTGGTTTTTTGTTTTTATGTAGGTAGGAAGGTATTTTTGTCCTTGCATGCTCCCTTTTTTTATTTGATGTTATCAGAAATGGGCCTGCTCTTACCTAATATTTTTGAAGGATCACTCAAAATTTATACAGCACCTWTGTATTATCATTTTTAGTTGAAATATATAAGCATGAAACACAAATTTTTTTAATGATGTATTCTTTGATTCTCTGATATTTGTTTAAAATCTCTATAGACACATGACAGGAAAGGGTCAAAAACGAAGGGCTAAGTCTCTAAAGTCAAGCAGCAGTAAATAATATTTTTATCTTTTCAGTTCTTGGGAACGTGAGAGATTATAGGAAAAACAGAAGCTGAAAAATATASTGAGTAAGCAAAACACTGAATAATAACTAAACACCTCCACCCTGGGCAAGCTTAAACTCACAGCAGGTGCTTTTCTTACTGCAAACAAGACAGGTGGTGAGAAAGAACAGAAGGAAATAATTACAACAAAACCTAAGACTAATTGGAGGTTGAGGGGATGGGTGGAATGTAATTTCCTTACCTACCTGCTGCACTGAGATACAACAAAGGCAGATTTTGGATAAAGATCTGAGAACCCAAATCTCTTGGGAGATGTCAGAAGCCAGACAATGTCAGACCTGTAACTACCTTCTTTTGACCTGGTCCTTGTGGTGCATAATTGAGTGATGGTTCCAGTACTTACTTCAGRAGAGTGAAACTGGGGTCATCATCACCTGGACACTGGGGAAATGGTCGCCAGCAATTCTCTGCTGAGGTGTGTTTCTTATCTTTTCCATCCTAAATTTCAGCCTTCTCTTCCTTTTCTCATATTCTCAGCCACATGTTTTCTCAGCTTGGTGAAGCAAAACAGTGGAGAGTCCTGTGCAAAGTTTCATGTGGAGTCTTGGTGGATAGGACACTTCTGGAAACGTGGTGTCACCTTTGCATTGTYTGAAACCGCTGCTTTGTTTTACTTCATTTACTTCTACCTTAGRTTGAAGTAAATAACATTCCTTGGTATTTTCTATACTTGGTGGTTAAGGCTCATATCCAACTTGAGTAGACTGGATCAGCTTTCAGAATCTAGGAGAATGGCCTAAGATATTAAAGAAAGAAGATTACACTTGTCTTTGAAAGTGATTTTCAACAAGAATGAATACAAATTGGTTGTTAAATAATTTGTTAAATAATGGATGTAACAGACTACCTGCCCAAAGTTAAATAAGAAAGCATGAGAATGAAATGGAAAATAAATTCCCAGAGCCTTTTAATTCTGACAGAACATCTGATCATTTACACTACATGTGATTCTCAAAATGACTAATTTTCAAACCTTTTAAAAAATGTTCCTGTTTAAAAATACTTTTACTCAAATGTATAATGATGCTGACTGTATCTATAAGCTTGAATTGATGACAYTGGAATGCTTTCTGCATGAGGCAACAATGTCACCTCTTGACTTCTTGGGAGGTGAAGTCTGGTTGGGAGTTCATCTCATTCAATAGACTGGGAATTTGTGCAACTTGGATATCTATCTATATGTGGTGTATCCTCTCCTCATAGTAGAGGTAGGTAAAACTAATCTGATTAATTTTAAGCAATAATTAAKAAATGGGCAGTCTTAGAACTGCTTTCTTTGAACTTACTGCAAATAAAGTCTTGGCAGCTCAGCTATCTGAGGGAGACAGATACYTGGGGGGAGCAGTAATTTTCTCTACCTTGACTTCTGAGGGGCTTTTGACACTGTCTCCCATAAYGCCCTCATTTGTAGGGTCAAGAAGCATGAGTTAGATGAATGGACAGTGARGTGGATTGAGGACAGCTCCAGGCGAACCTGCTTAAGCAAGGGTATTTGCCTAGGTGATCTCCAGTGATACCTTCATATCCTAACTATTCTGTGATTCTGTGACGTAAAGGATATTTTTGGCAAATCTTTCCTTGTATTCACAAATAATATTCCACTTAGGTATTATGACATTCTTTAAAATCACATTTTTTTCTTTACTGTTTTTTGCCATGAAAAATTATTTGAAGTTGTTGTAGTATCCCAGAAGTTAAGTTCACAAAATGTTCTCCTGAGTCTAATCTAGTGTCTATTTTACAATATTTGTGGTGTTATGAAGTTACTTTCAGGGACTTTTGTGCATGCTTTTCAATAATCAAAACTTTAGTAGTAATAGTGTTCTACAACTTTCTTTATTCTTTGTCAGTCGTCATTTCAACATGAATTAACGTGAGCAATGTAATTATTTTGCTTTTGGACAGTCAAATATACTSTATAAAACTGTTGTTTCATTTWGTTTTTTTAATTTTAATGATACTTWAAAGAATATGCAGGTTATATGAAATAGCAATCAAGGATGAGGTGTGCATAGCATCATAAAATTTCTAGTGAAAGAGCTATACCATTACTGTCAGATGTGAAAAAAATATTTAGCATGTTAAAGAACCAATGACATTTCTAAAACAATGTCTTCTATACTGCTGCCGCTAGTATAAATGCCTTTTTAGGATAACTCTACCGTCTTCATGAAGCAAGAGGAAAAACAAAGAAAAAAAGAAGAAAAGAAAAAAGCTAACCAAAAACCAGTCTTCAAATCTTTTCAGAGCTGGAGATCTAAAAAGTGAACTTTCAAAGTCAGATAATAGCTTAAGAARAAAAACATATTTGAAGCTTGTCTGTCATTAATTCAAAACATGACCTCAGTTCTAGTGAATTTTTGTTTTCTGAAGGGTTTTAAAAATAATAGCATGTAAAAATAAATGAAAATGAATTTTAAAAYATACCCTGACCTTTTTAATTGGAAGGAATTGAAAACAGTTAAAATTATATCAACTGACTTTTTAGAACTCTTACAGAAACTTATTAAGAAATTCATAATTACAGTAGATAAAACTGAATATATTAAAAGAATAATCAGAATGTTTATTACAAAAGAGTATTTTTGTCATGCTRAATGGAATTCAGAGATAATAAGCTTGTTAAAAGCTGTTATAAAAAGGGTAAAAACCCTTTTTCTAGCACTGTGACTTTCAAATAATGACAACCAACAACTTGACTCAACATTCAGGTAATGGTAGAACTGTTTGAACAAGGGAAAACCTTACTCTAGACAACTCCAAAAGACCTGAAATGTTTAGGGTATTACAGTTTGTGTGTACTGGAATGCAAAGCACAGTCTTGACACTTGACATGATAGCTCTTTTCAGCTTCTTTGTAGATGTAATGGCCAAGACAAAGGTAAGTAAGGATTGCAGATGAGTTTCTCAGGTGAGTTTCCTGGATTATAGGAAGGAGGTGCTATTAGCTGCTACTGTTAAAATAGTATTTAAAACTGATTTTCTCTTTCTTTAGGGGTTTAGACCTTTTTTGTTTGTTCTGGTATTTTATTTTATCCTGTAACAGTCATGTTTTGATGGATTATCAAATATRAAGAAGAGAACTTGGAGAAAATGTTTAATTTGCCTCATGGATGGAATATTTGTTTTGTCTGTGATGTGAACTGAGTAATGTTGGCACTTGGCACTTTAGTATAGGTACATATATATATGTATATATATATGTATATATAATTTTTTTTTTAATTTTGTTTATGAGGTGATCTTATAACTCAGATAATACCTTTAGCATTCTTTATAATGTGTGTTTCTTTTCCAAGTTAAACTGTTGACTTGCTTGAATAAAAAAACCTAGRAATACATACTTTCTTACTTCTGGAGTTCTGAAAAGAAAGATAYGGATTGACAAATGTAGAATCAAAATACATTTACTTCTGATGCAGTCTCTGGAATTAGTTGGTTTTTATATATCAGAATAAGTGGTACCTGTTTCTGGGACATAATTTATCATTTTCAAATAGAAAACAAACAAAAAGAGCAAAATATGCAAATATACTAAAAAAAATCTTTATAAGTTATTTTAAAGTAAAGTTGTCCTTTTAATACTTGCTAATCTAGTAAGCACTAGTTAAATGGGATTCCAAAGAACATGGAATCTTGTTTTACAAGAGTCATCCCATATCCTTAGCCAGCCTGCTCAACTTTGTATTATTCTCCGAGYTGATTGAAGGAATAGTTTTAACAAGAAACGTAGATATATTGGAGATAGAAATGACATTACCTCCTGAAACACCAAATAGAAGTGTCATAGAGACACACACAGTGATGTCACTTACAGTGCAAGACATGCTGAATGAAAGGAATCACAATTCCCAGAGGGCGCAATGTACACAATATTTAATKGGAACACTGCATGCCAATTCAGACACATGGAGAAGACCTGGCAGCACTAGCAGCTTTGACAGCGGAAGATGAGGCTCCAGTGTATGACATCTGACCTTAAAAAATAAAGTCTATCTCCCTAATTAYTAAATGCAAAGAATAAAAAGGACTTGTCAGAATAGGGTGACTGAGTCACTGATTCCTTCCGCATGACCAAATCCAGGGCAGAACAGGACACAAATATATTCATATAGYAGGGTTTCATTCTTTGTCCTTCCAAAGGGGGCCATTTATATTATTACATGTCAAATAAATATGATACCAGAGAAACAGTATATTAAAAATATGATAAAATTTCATATACTCTGAAAATAATGAGTTTATTTTTTGCATGACCACACTAGCAGCTATGTCTTATTCACATAATGGTCTTGCAGGAAGCTGGATTTCAAGCAAAAAACCCAATGAACAAGAGAACTCTTTGTATAGCAGGGGAGAGTATCTTCATTGTTATTGAAAGGCCCTGAAAAGATACCTAAAGGCAATAGGACAAAATAATAAAATTATGTATCTAGGACATCATTTTCCTATTTTGTTATGAATGTGTAGCAATTATTAGTTTGTCATTGAGCTGTTACGTGCATGCCTTTCAGATGACATTAGGTATTTTAGTGTAAGTCACCAAAAATACTTTTGTGTAAAAAGTAGTTTAACTATTACATTCAATTGATGCATAAGATATTAGAGCAGCTCATGGAAAGAGAAGAGAATGAAAAATCAGAACTAAAAATAAAAAGTGGACTAAAAAAGGGTGGGGAACACAATTCTTTACCTTGCGGCTATTTTAACAACTTGCATTCTATATAGAGTGGGTTGTACTTGTTTTTCATTCCTGTAATAAATATCTTCCCTAGACAAACAAAATCATTTAGCTTCTCACTTACTTTGTAAGTTAGTTTGACCACCTAAGTCCATTTTTTAATTACTGGAGTTGCTAAAATTGATATATTTTCTTATGTCCCAGTGGGGAAGAAAATGGAGTTACTGGTGAAAATAGGAACATAGAATCATGAAAAGGACACATACTTTTGCCATTTCTTTTGTTCTCCATGTTCAAGGAAGTATTTTAAATTAAAAAAAATGGAATCTACATGATACAGCAGTACCTAAATAGTCTGAATTTTCTCTAACACATCTAATTTTAGTTTTCACACAAATTTGTGATCAATTCAGTTATAAAATACCTACATGTATAAATTGATTTCTTGCAGAAAAGCTACTGTGATAGATTTAATATGCATTTGATTATTTCTTCTCAGTTATTCTGATAGATTTCATCTACTATATGCTGCACTCAAAGTCTGTCTCCTTTCTCCAGTTTGGGGAGATATTTTGAATTCTAATGAATGTACAGACCAAGACAACTGGCCTTTAAAATTGCAGGAAGCTATGAATCTCAATCATGACAATTTGCTTTTAAAAAACTTRTATAGTTTTGACTGAAATTGAATTTTGATCAATAAATCTGTATGTATTTTTCTGTATAAAGATATTTAGTYACTTAAATTTATTGAAATGTGTACACAGTCATGAGACAGTTATTTTTTACCCAAAAGATTTCTGGAGGAAAGTTATGTAAGTGCATCATATTCTTGGAGAAAATGGGTGACATTGTGCATTTCCAAATGTTGACATTTACAGCTTCACTGCTATTTACTCTGCTCTAACTAAAAACAGCAGTGCTATGTGAAGTATTTAATACACTAAGATGGTCTCAAGATGATCAACAAATGGGAAAGAAATGCAAAACAGGCATCAGTGTCTCAATTAAGTACTAATGTTAGGGGCATATTAATATGAACATATGAGAACATATGGCAATACCAAACATCTGCACTGTCAGTCCTAGTCTGCAGGAATARCTTGACAACAATGTAAGCAGCCAACACAATTTACAGGAGCTCAACAGCTGCTTAAAAGTGGTATGAGCATGTTGAATGTGATGTCTTAATGAACAAGATTCKCTTTGCATCATTATTATGTTTCTTCACATCTTATACCTGATTATACATATGTGCTGTCCAGCTTGGAGCAATACTCTGACAATGCACCTCCCTTATGTCCCTTTTTCACATCAGAAACCAGCAGGACATCATGCTGTCCTTTGTAAAGGTTGGGCCTGAAGAGAACTGAATTCAGGATTTTTTATATTGAATGAATAAAGTGCACATAGATCTTCTGTTACATTGCTGGAGTTAACAAATTCATGTGGTTATTTTCAATAGCCAGGGATAGGATACAGATAATTCCTGAGATGAAATCAACTTAAATAACCAATTTGAGTAAAATAAAAGCAGATATGATCACTGTGAGGTAAAGAAATTCAGTTCAGAGCCTGTTTATTACTTCTGGCTAAATAATCATTTTCCAACCACAATGTAAAAATCCAGTTTATACAGCAAAATATTCATATATGTTAAAGATTCAGATATTCTTCATGAACATAATACATCCAGAATAATATTTCAAAATTGTATTGTATTAAATTTCCAAAATTCTCATAATTGGCCTCTCCTGATAGTATTTGCAGTGATGGTTTTATTTTCTTTTTGATTTTACACAGGATTATTTTTAAGGAATAATTTTGAGACTGTGTTGATTGRCCTATTTAGGCTTCAAGTTTTATTTATGGGAAAATACATCAGCCACAGTGATGTTCACAAATCTGTCTGTTTCACAGCTAAAAAYGTGCATCAGTGGATTTTTAAGTACTTTAATTCCTAGATAGAAATATAACCCAATGGATTAGACATCTGAGCTGTTTAGAACATTTTGTGTTTGTTCCATTCTCTTGCTCTAAGCGAGTCTCCTTTACAGCTTCCTGCCTCTTGCATTYCTTTTTGTTCAGTTTAGTGTCAGTAGGAAAACAAATTCTGTGAGATTCCATTTTCTATAATGCTCTTTGGCCTAATGTTTGGGACACTCTTCAGTARTGTAGGAAATGGGATTTCAGTACCTATGTGGTTGAGCAGAGCTGAGAGTCAGAGAAAGACAGCTTGTCTTTTATTTTCTGACATCCATCTCTGCTTCCATTGGTGACTATAGAGGTTCATCCAATTGATTACAGACAATGGAAATAGAAGGATGGAATTCAGTCTATCCAACAGAGGTCCATTATATATTCCATGGCTTGACCCAGAAAGACAATTTCRTTAAATGACTGGCATTTTCYTGGAAATATCAGGAAAATACATAATCCAGCACTTACAATACATTCACTTGATATGTCAGAGATGTCCCTCTCTGCCTGGGTTTTGTTGTTCAGTGGTTTGTGGGGGGTTTTTTTAAGCTTATTTTGAACTATACTTTATGTGAATATAGATATTCCATTATGTTGTTTCATAATCCACATATTACTCATGTTGCTTTGAAAATATCTCTTACTCACCTATTGCCACAATCTCTACCGCAGCTGACCCCTTTTCTTTTTTTTTTTTGCATTAGTACTCCGTTACTTTGGCACTGGTATACTGGGCTTGTCTTTGGATTTGCCTAATGATGGTGCAAAAGGAACAACATTCTCTGCCAAATAAGATAAAACAGCTAGGCTGATGTAGCTGAAATACTGCCTATTTACATCAGCAGAACATTCGGCCAAATTTTCAGCCATTTATGTTATAAGCTTTATTAAGGAATGCAAGGTTATTGACTCCTTCACTTTATCAGATGATGAACTAAAGCCTCAATAGTTAGTAATTATATTAGTCACTAATTTACTTACACAGGGTGTTGGTCTGAGGCCTTGAATCCATGAAGAATACCTGCTAGCAATATTTATCAAAATGGTGCTTCCTAGTAGAGGGGTTTCCCACCAGAGCAGTTTGTCAGTGCAGCTGTTCATCATTATGTGCAGTCAGCTACTCTGCAACCTCCATCTTCTGCATCAAAGGAAATATTGCATGATTCTCCCCCTCAGAAACAGCACTAAATATCAACAGTGTCTTTGTGCCATCTGTAAATTCTTTATGAAAATGTGAACATGAATCATGAGGAATTTCTATTTTATTTTTAAAATTATGGAGTTTTCCTAGTTAAACAAAAGAAATATATCCATTGAAATACATCAGCATTTAAACTCTAAATTGCCCTTAAGCTTAAAGTGGATGTGTATTAATTTCTAAGAAAATGTTAGTTCTCCTTCAYTGAAATAAAATATTAAACACTATGAAGAAGAAATTTTCCATTTACACACTCATTTTCACACCTATTTTCCATTTTTGTTGCACAGAATTGTTGAATTTTCAAGTGTAGTTTTCCAATTTGACTCATGATTATTTATTATTCATCTCAGCTTTTGGACAATATACCTACTCAAAAACAGTTTTGAGTARTTTACTGTTGTGATAATTGAGAAAAATAACACAATATAATTAAATGATCAAATAAACTACTTGGAAACTGAAAATGTTCCTTTGCGCTGTGACATGAAAATTGCAGGATTAGATAAACATCTCAAATGRGTATATAGATATTACTTCCCCCCACCCCCTAGAATATTTTACATAAAGAGATCTTCCACTGACTGTCCTAATACATAAAAAATGCCTTCATAACCATATCAAAATATTCTGAGTGTCAAATAAATTGCATGGTTTTGTATAAACATTGTGGTAAATTCCTGACCTGACAGAAAATAACAACAAAATATTTCTGAGTATTAAATAAAACCTACTTAAAATCTACTGAATTAGATTTACTTAGTATCTACTGAAATAGTGCTATTGCTACTCTTACTAATGTTATATAGTATTACTTAAACTGTAGTATTTTGTGCTAGATACAGAGATTTCTGTTATCATAGAAAATTGAATTTAATATCTTAAAGATGCAAGATTCACRCACAACACATTCTAGCTATTGGGAGGAAAGCATATTGCTGTTTCTCATAAACACTAAGTGTCATTAAATTCTACTGATCTTCAGAGCTGTAAGTGCTGTAAGTGCTATTTTTGTATTTTTTKGTGAGATTAAAAGGTGCAATTATTTTTTGTGTATAAATTTTATAAACTTTGCTGTATGTGTTCCTCTAATAATTCAGTCAGAGATTCATCCTCTAGATAATCTATTTTTCCGGACCAATATTCTGCTTTCTTTTTGTGCWTTGTATCCTTCTATATAAGATTTTGACTCAAAATATTCTTAGGGATGACAGACAATATCATGTTCCATAGTTACTACAGAACTGATTGAGAATCTTTTGAAAAAGTGGAGGGACTAATTTATGCTTCTTCAGTTTCTCTAAGCAGGATTTTTTGTTGGTTTTGGAGGCTGGGTTTGTTTGTGGGTTTTTTGGGGTTCTTTTGTGGTTGGGGGGGTTTGTTTTGGTGAGTTGGTTTGGGGTTTTTTGGGTTTTGTGTGTTTGAGTTTTTGGGGTTTTTTTTCTTTTTCCCTTTGGGTGGGGGGTTTTGAGGGGGGTGTTTTTTTATTTTTTTCTGTAATCCTCATATGTAGAATTAATATATGCTAAGGAATGTGGCTAACCTTTGGTGGTGTCAGATATTTGTGGTCCCTTTAGGCAGCACTTGCCTTCAAGAATAATAACATTTTGTTCCTGTGGGACTTACAGAAATAATACCTAGCCCTGTTAGTAAATGGACAGCTACAGAGCTGTAGGAATTCTCATTCCTAAAATTTTATTTTAGACAGGTTGTCACAGGYTAATGAAAGGAGGATAGCAGAGGCACATGGTGAAAGGAGTAATGGATGATAATTTATTTCAAGAAAAGTCATTCTTAGGAGGATATTCTAGTGGAAAGAAGTAAGAAATAGACAAAGGATGATAGCTGAAGTGAATTTGCTAAAGAAAGGAAAGCTAAGAAAAATGAAAATGGGACAGAAAATCTACAAAAATACAGATAAAGAAATCTCGTTCAAAAATTGCTTATAATTTACATCCCCAAATTATTTGATTTCTACCTACCTGCATCTACTAGTCTGACTTCTTTATTGTCTTTGCTCTCCTGGAACAAACATAGGACCATGACAATGTCATTTAATGTCTTTRTATTTGGGGAAAGCTTTCCTCAAAGAGAATGTCAGTGGGAGGAGAGTCTGTAGGCAGTGCAGCCTTTGGTTTGGTTGCTTGTGCTCTGACCAGTTTCAGCTAGTCCTTTTCTTCAGTCTTTGTGTGCAGTGTCTTGCTTGTAGACCTACCAGTCATTATCACGTCTAAATAGCATAGGAATGTAGTGCAATAATATGACGTGGAAAGGCGAGCTACCTACTGCATGTTGCCAAACCAAACAAAAAAAAAACAAAGTGTATTTCTGTTTGATGCATATGGCTTACCAATTTTTTTCAGTGTTATATTAAATCTTTGATATTTAGATGTTTCCAAAATATGGCTTCCACTAAAACTCAGTGTAGCTTTCACATAACAATACTTGACAAAGGAAGAAAGAACAAGATACTATTTTGTAAACACATTACAAAAAAAACAAGAGGTGATGAAAGATATAGCACACAGAATCACACAGAATTTGGTGAGTTGGAAGGGACTCACAAGGATCATGGAGTTCAACTCCTGGYCCAGCACAGGGCCACCCCACAAATCAGACCATGTGCCCAAGAGTGTTGCCAAACACTCTTTGTCGGGCTTGGTGCTGTGACTACTTTCCTGAGGAGCCTGTTCCAGTGCCTAAGCACCCTCTGGGTGAAGAATCTTTTTCTAACATCCAACCTAAACCTTCCTTGACACAACTACAGGCCATTCCCCTGGGTCAGCTGTCACTGGTCACCACAGAGAAGAGATCAGTACCTTCCCCTTCTCTTCCCCTCACGAGGAAGCTGTAACTGCAATGAGGTCTCTCCTCAGTCTCCTTCAGGCTGAACAGTGAGCTCAGCTTCTCATATGCCTTCCCTTCAAGGCCTTTCACCATCCTTGCTGCCCTCCTTCAGACACTCTCTATTTGTTTAATATCTTCCTTTTATTGTGGCACCCCAAACTGCCCCCAGCACTCGAGGTGAGATCACCCCWGTGCAGGACACAGCAGGACAATCCCCTCCCTGACCCAGCTGGCCATGCTGGGCCTGATGCCCCCAGGACAGGGTTGGCCCTCCTGGCTGCCAGGGCACTGCTGGCTCATTTTCAACTTTCTGTTTATCAGAATCCCCAAGTCCCTTTCTGCAGTGCTGTTCTCTATCAACCCCTTTCCCAGTCTGTACATCCAGGGTTGCCCCATCCCAAGTGCACTTCAAGAAGCCCGACACTTCCCTTGTTGGACATTTTTGGCTGGTGACTGCCAAGCTCTAATTTTTTGAGGACTCTGCAGGGCCTCCCACCCTGCCTTTGAGGGAGTTAACACCTCCTCCCAGTATTGTTTTGCCTATGAACTTAGCATCCCTTCCAGTCTTGCATCCAAGTCGTGAAGATGAAGAGCACAGTGCTGAGGATGGAGTCCTGTGGAACACCCTAGTGACAGGTCACCAGTCTGATATCACCCCATTCCCTGTAACATTTTGTGCCTTCACCTGTGGGCCAGTTGCTTTCCCACCACATTTTGTATTTATTGATAAAGGGAAAGATACAAGTTCTTTGTTCTTATAGCAGCAAGATATGAACTTTTTTCACTTATGAATTATTTAATAAATATAAATCTTTCTCATGTTGTAATTTTTCTTCTCTGTTTCAAGGATTCTCTTTCTTTCCTTGTGGAGTTACAAGTAAATAATTTTTAGAAGAAATCAAGTACACACAGTTAAAGAGCCTGAAAGCTGTGCTATTTCTCTTATTTGCATCCATTTATTCAGAAAAATATATAATAATTAATAATTTATAGGAGGCTTCTAAGAGTCTCCTGCAGAAAAATATTTTAGAAAGATCATGTGAGAATACAACAATATCTCTCCCAAATGTTTTTTAAAAGTCCTGCCAATTTAACATTCATTTAATCTTTGATGTAATGTAGGTTTGTTTAACAATTTCACTCTGAGAACACAATTCTATAATGAATAAGAGTGCATTGGTAAGGTTTTGTTTTCTGTGGAAGTTGGTCAAATATAGAAATAATCTAACCATGAGTATTTGTGAGGGATTAGGTAGCAAATAAAATGGGAATTGAAATAAACATTTYTACAAGAGAAAATAAGTAGAGCAAGAACAAAATGACTTCTAAGCTTAAAGACCTGTAATAGTGGATATGGAATAGACATCCAAATGTCATTATTGTTGARTGTGTATATTATTATCGTCTGTTGTCAGTTTAGACTTGAATGAGAAATGTTGCTGATAATGACCTGTGTACACAGTATAAATAATTTTCTAACACTGGGCACAGAGTATTTACCAACGATCTCAGAAAATCATCTATTTCTCTCAGCAAAATTTATTTCCAGGTTTGAAATGCATGAATTATTTTGTATTCCCATCTTTATAAGTGAGACACCTTGTGTCAATGTAAGAGTAAATCTTAAGTRAAGGTAGAAAACCCAACAACTGTAAAGGAATAACCCCACTCCCATTTCAGGGTAATGGATGTACAGAGGGAGMTATCTTGAAAGAGATACTGAAGAGTTCCTTAAAGTCAACATCCAGTCAATCCTTGTGCAGGCATATTTAGCTTCTTGCTTCTTAGCTATKTAGGTGATACAAACAACTCCAGTGTTCCTCAATTTTTTTTCCCCTGGAGTTTGTTCCTTTCTTCTTTTTCCACACATCATATGGACACTCAGCAATTCCTGCATACATAGTCATGATGATAAGAAAAAACATCTTTTTATATCACTGATTATATAGCRTGCTACTCTACCACTTGTTTTCTTGTGCAGCAGGAATATGAAAGGGTACATCATTCAAAATTTATTTCGATAYRTATACAYATATACATATACATACACACACGCATATATATATATCAATTACAACTTCCAATCCTTTGGCTGAACTGTCCAGTGCAGGAGTTTTTAAAATTTCTGAAGATCCTGTATAACACACATCATATAAATTCTACATTTATAACTGCAGATGCTCATACAACACTCGTGTATTTTCACTCTATCATCCACTTCAGAAATTTTAAGCATCTAGTAGTAATCCCTTGCTGTTAACTGCCACACACAAGARCTAAAACAAAGGCAAATCTCTTATCCCATCTAACAAAAAATGGGCAGAGCTGTCATTAGGCAGTCTCCATTGACTGACTTCAAGAAAAAGCTGGATGATAAGATTCAGCAAGGTTCTTAACCTTAGTAAAGTAAGATGAAGAGGWGTCCTGTTCTTAAAATCTTCCCTGAAGTCTCTAAGTTTGGTTAAGCTTTTTTAATACCTTAATACCTACGTTTGAGCTTAGGTAGACACATCATTTTCATCACTCTGAGCATTTTGAAGCCCATTGTTGAGAAGGGAATTCAGCTCTGMGTCCTCATTATTTACTGCTCTGTGTGTGCTCCAACAGTATGTGTAAGAAAAGTCATAAGCAGAAGAGAATGGTAGAAATCTGACAAAAAGRCAACAATTGAAGACATAAAATTTCTGATCTGATTTTCTATTCTAAAATTTCAATTTCTGATKCTGAAATCTTTCCCTTTCTATGTTAAAAATGCTGGAAATCAAACAAGAAATGCTCCCCAAAATGACTGGGAACMCATCAAAACTATATTCAAAGTTTGAACTGACTCATATTTTTCAATATTCAATGCAAGAAATTACTTTTCCAGTCTTTATGGGGCTTTGAACTGACATGGACATTATGATGCATTTTTTTGRCTCCTGTGCCTTCTGTTGATGGCTGAAGGGACATTTAAAGTATTAATGCCATAGATCAGTCTCTTAAAGCTCTAATGTCATCTTTTAATGGAATACTCCTGTACTAATAATATAATTCTTTATCAATAGATAATTCTATGTAGTCCCTGTGCATAGTTCABATTACTAGTACTTATGGTATTTAGATTTTTTTATTCACAGTTTTAAATGAAACTCTCATTTGTTTTAAGGAAGTTTATCTTAAATGAAAACTATTGCACCTCTTATTTTATTTCTTTTATCCAAATCTTTGTGAGTCAATGGGCATCTTTGTAGGGACTTGCATGGATGTGGAATTTATGCCATTGAAGAGCACCCTTTCAGTGAAGCTTGGGGAATGGGGCTCACTTCCAAAGATTTGCAGACTTAGGCTTGATCTTGGATTTATTCACGAAGGGATATAAGGATCCAAATTTCAGTTTTCTTGTGTTGCACAGTTATGTGTCATTGCTTTTTTAGTGGAGGGATGATTACTGTTTCTCTCACAAATTGCCTGACTTATCTGTCTGAAGTCTAGGGATGCAATTTAAAGCATGTAAGTATTAATATTAATGGCTAACTGCTATTTTTGAAATCCCTGTTCAGGTACTGCCTAATCCTTTAAGAAGCAAGATCTCTTTCAGTTCTCAATAAAAAGCTCTTCACAGAGAGGGTTTTCTAGATCATTTTACTAATACTAAGAAAATAGCTTTTCATGGGAATAACTAGGAGGGAGAGAGAGAGAGAGGTGTGAAAAACACACATGAAAGGCTGCTAAAAGTTGTCCACTGACAGTGTCTATTGCCTCAAAGTCCAGTTTATAGTATCACATCTATTCTTTATTCTGCATCCTTTTGAGGGTAAAAGCAAATTAAATAATGATGGTTAAAATGATACATTTTGTAATTTAAGTGATGTTTTAATGCTGCTATAAAGTATTCTTTCATGTTTTCCCCTTTGCCCATAACTCARATCTGGAATATAAATAATGTATTAATTTGTTGTTGCTTACCACTCATAAAGAGTAGTTTTGCAAGATTTTTTCTTTGGAAATTTGAGAGATATAGTCTTTATCTATAATGGGATCTGTAAAAAACTCTTAATGTGTTAATAATACTTCTACATTAGATATTTATAGTCATTTGTCTTGTCAGAGTTTGCTTCCAAATTGTTGATTTTATACTGACCTTCCCATTGACTCTCTTCTGTTTAGGGCTGATCATATCAATTTAGTAATTTCACAAATGTCTTTATGTCAAATGTAAAATACATCCTATGTAAGAGATAATGCATATATATATATATTACTGTATACTGCGTTGTTATAATATGATTGCAGTATTTTTTTTTTGAATTTTCATTTAATACTAGCATTACTTTTTATGAACTTTCAAGTTTGGGTCATTTTCTCATGAATAATTCTCATTCTTTAATTTCTGTGATCTTATTTATTTACCTGTGAAACTTTTTAGACTGGCAAAGTTTACTTGGAAAGGAATGTTGTGCTTTGGTGCTTCTCCCGAGGTCTGATAGATTTGGTTACTGCTGGAAGAGCTGGTTAAMCCTCCTTTGGTTTGATAAACAGGCTGCCATTTGGGGGAGGTGTTCTTCCTTTAGTGTACATGTCATTGCAACAGACAAAGTATTTCACCTAATTTAGCTTTAGAATGATCAGGGAAATAAGTAATAGAAAAATATAGGGAAAGTGCACAGCACTCAGATACTTTCAGATAAAAACKGTTTTCCTCACAGATGGTAAACATTAAATTTGCAGCAACTAGATTTGCATTTGGGAAATGGCTCCTACAGGACATGCAGTCTGATTTTTCAAACATTTAAGAATATGAGGAGGTGTCATTGATTTCAGAAGACCTAATAATATGTGCAAAGCTCTCCTTTTTCATAAGTATTTGTAAGACTGGAATTAAAGCAGGTTTTCTGCCTTAAAAACAAWCAAACAAAYRAGCAAASAAACAAGTAATTGTAGTTCTTTTAARCTAAAAAGGTGAAGGTAATCCTTCATTTCATCATTTTGTTTCACACAGAAGGCCTATTGAGTCACCAGTGAATCTGTTATTTGTTTTATGCTCTGTTTTAATAAATTTATTTGCATTCTTGTGACAATGTCTTTTTCACAAATATTTTGAGGCATTAATAAGTAGAAAAAATCAAGTAAATTCTGCTATGAACTACTCAGCTTAAAAATTGTGATAGATTAATCTGTGCTATTGTCTTGAAATCAGACAGGAATTTCAGGCATGAAAATGCTGGTTAAAAATTAATTCTTTGTTCTTCATTCCATGGCATGTCTCTACATCCCTTGGTTCTTTGAAAGAGTTGAAATTTAGTTTAATATAAAGATTTGAACAATATTTTTTTCAGTGATTTACATTTGTGGTCCAGTTGTTTTTATAGTTGTGCCTTGTTTAAATTAAATTATTTTTATGTTTAAACTTCTGTTTCTCAAAAACTCTACTAGCAAAGGGTAAAATTCTGTGTAAAATATTTTTGGTTGCCTCAGTGACAGGAGGAACATATAAATATAAACATGGATAGAATATCAATAATATATTTAGTAATTCAGAATGTATTACAGTGTTTCTGTTAGTAAAAATTACTGATTTGAAAGGAATATGGGCTCCAATCCCCCTCCTGCAATCACCCTGAAATGTGTGAAAAACCTATGAATTTTTCTCTTTATTTCTCAGAACATGATTCATGTTTTATAAAAATTGATTAACCATTAGAAGAAAGTAATCCTCAGCCACACTCTGGTAGCCCAGAGTCCCTGTAAAAGACACCAGGAAAACTGGGTTAGCTGTAGTATGCATTCAGAGGAAATCATAGGCAAAGCTCATATCCAATTTGTTAAGAAACCTAAAATTTTCCTTCTAGATGAAATTACTGGGGTTTTTCTGTTGCTGTAGTGAAAAGAAAGCGTCATTCAGAGATTTTGAGAGAAGCACAATTTCTTATAGAACTGTTGATTTAAAGGCATAATGTAAGGCAGCTGAACTGCCATCCTAAAAAAGGACAAGATGAATAAATAAACTATTCATATTCACTATAGTTTTATTGTATAGGTGATTAGAAGTTGCCRTATGAAAATCACTGTTTTATTACAGACCAAGAGCAGTACCCATTCATAACATTGTGATCATCTGCCTCTGTTTCTGGAAGTGAAACAGAATACATTCCAGTGGCTGGCTTCTGGTATGATCAGCAGTAGAAGGGAAGGAAGATTTCATCAGGAAAAATATGGCTTAAAAATGAAACCATTGCATATTAATGGAAAAACGGAATGAAAAGAAGAATTATTTCTTGTAAGGAAAGAAGCTTCCATCTATGTACAAAWTTGAAATACTTAATGAAAGKCTCRRATCTGATGAGGGATTTCTTTATSCTATAACTTTSCTTCGTGCTGCCAATCTAATTCTCACTCTACTGGTATTCCTGACTAACTGATTTTGTCCAGTTCATAGTTAGCTATACCATTCAGTAGTTGTACATAGGGGTTTACATGTAATTTTTAATAGGTCTGCAGTGGTTTAAAATTAATCCTCTCTTGGTGCTTGGAATATAAACTTCACTTCCCTTTTTTTTGTGGATTGAAAGATAACCTGTGTGTGYTGAAATTGTCATAGTATAGTCCTAACATATTCAAAATTGCCTTCAGTAGCTAGAGGTTTGCTTTTGAAATAAAATAATCCCTCACATAAATTTTATGCTACGGGATCTGTTCTTAGAAGGGTTGGATCAACATCTGGGCTCACCTTTAAATTAAGTATCAACAGTATTTGCTCTTTTGAAAAAAACCTTCCATGTTTATATCTCATTTGAGTTTGTCTCAGTTCAGCTTACTGCCTTTTTGTTGCTGCTTTTGAGATTTTTCGTTGTCAAGTGAGTTTTTGTGATCATAAAGGTATTTTTACATTGCAATTAAGTTCTATCTCAGGTTTTTTGGAAAACCCCAGCAGACATGGAATCCAAAACCTGAAGAATGGAATTTCATTATATGTGTTTGCCTTAAATGTAGTAGATACTGTTTACCCTTAAGGTTAAAGAGACACTTGGAGATCTAACTCAGCTCTCTACACTGGCAGTATTTGAAACTAAGAGAGATGAATCCTATTGKTTTTTTCTAGTTTTTAGGATCTTTCATTTTTTGGCTTATCCTTCAGTCACATTGTTGCTGTCTTAAAATAAAAATCACAGAATGGATTACAGTGTTCTTCATCGGGATGAAGTCATCTTTCTTTTCTTACAAACTGCTTCCTCCTTAGATGTCCAAAGATAGCATCAGTTTACCACACTGGAATCTTCTTTTCAGTTGCTCTAAAAAAATCCCCAGCCCCTTGGGGCTTTTCTAGTCATTGATTTGTAGGTTACTGCCCATTGCTCCTCTTACATTCATGTACATTCCAAAGCCATGGGTTCCATTCCATTCCTGTATAAATCTCTGCTTTGCTCTGGATAAAGAATTTTTGTATGAAGGAAAAAGAGCAGAATACTAAGTGTATTTGTAGCTTGCTGCCTGGATGTTTTATCCCCTGTAGATCAGTCACCTGTAAGATTTATCATCTGTGATTTTCTATGTACTTTCRTTGATGAAAACATTTGCTTTGCAACATGCTGAATTAGAACTGGAAGCCATATTCTTCTTTATTCTTTTATTAATTCTAAAAGTGGTTTTCTCTGTGTCTTGGGTTTTCAGTTTCTCTATTCCAGTTTTTTCATTTGAAAAATAAGGATAATTGTATTTTCTTACTTTCAGAGGCAGGGCACCAATAAAGTATCATGACAAGAAACAAAAACAAAACCAAACAAAACCAAACAAATGAAAAATAAATGAAAAACCACAAACAAACAAATTTGAAAAATAAGGATAATTGTATTTTCTTACTTTCAGAGGCAGGGCACCAATAAAGTATCATGACAAGAAACAAAAACAAAACCAAACAAAACCAAACAAATAAAAAATAAATGAAAAACCACAAACAAACAAATTTAAAAAAACCAAAACCCATTGGGAAGAGATAAGAAGTGCAGACAAGGCAGGAAGGAGTGAGATAAAAGTATCCTATCACAAAAATTGCTTTGTAGATCTATAGTCAGCAGAGGTTAGTTTGACTAGAGAGCATTTATACTCAGCTGTATGTCTCTGCCACACTTTTTCCATCAGTTCCTTTTCCAGAAGAGCAAAGGAGTAGGGATTCATGCACTTGTACTTATTGCAATATCAATTTTCTGAACAATAACAGAAGAAACACTGACATAGACTTTTAATAATTTAAGACAAAATCCCTTGATATTAATCTGGAAAAAAAAAATCTGTTGGGTTTTTTTTTTCTAACCCAATTTCACACAATCTATTTTTCTTGGTATGAAATTAGTCTTTGGTTCTAAAATTTGATGTAAACAGGAYTTTATTTTYTTACATTCAAATTATGAAGTTAGAAAGTTGTGGGCCTGGAAATACAAGGCAACTTGACACTTTCAGATTTCTRTCCTTCTGTGTAGCKCAAAAATTCTCCTAAATTGAATGGMTATGACCTAAAGATTAAGACTCTATAAGCAATAATAATGGGGCACTARCAAGGAAGTAAAAATTCTTAAATCATCCTATGAAAATAGCCTTGTATCCATCTATCTTCTCATTGTCATGAAGATTGTGTAGATTGAGATTTATGCTTTTTAGGGAGTAGTTTGAATATGTGTGTGAGTTTATGTGCTTATGAATGTGTATGTAAAATATTTCAGAACAAGCAAACATTAAAAATATGCTGAACTTCTGTCCAGGAATGTAYGAATCCTAAAAGCAGGAGRGACCCCAAGATRTATGAAAGAGRTTTYAATAAGTTRACAGGAGGCTGAGAGAAGCTGAGAAATTCTACAAATTCTCATGGGAAACTAGGAAATTAGGAACTAAGAAAATACATTTGTGTCTRTTGGAGGGAACAAGAACAAGAACTCATGCTGGTGGTTCAGGATGTAAAGGACTTAGATACCTTGCTTTACAAAGATAGAAAAAGTTTCAAACTAAATAATGAATTATTGTTTATTGTTTTTAGCTTCATAGAAGGCTTTTGTTAACCTAGAACCCACGTGGGTCGTTTTCTAATTTGCTAAAGTAATGTGACGCTAAGCTTCTTAATTGTAAGCTATTAGCTGAGAAAATTCTTATGAAATGTTCTGTGGAAGTTTTTATTTTGTCTCGATTTAGTTTGCATAGATGTTGTTGTTCTTCTGTATCTCTTGCTTATTGCTTGTATGATATAGACAAATAATAAACCCTAGGTCTACAACTATCAAGGAGCCATCCTGTTTTCGAGACACAAACTGAACTGGCACAGGAAGTTGGGTATTTCCCTGATTTCTAGTCTTCATTCTTGGTATCAAACTAYGCAGAAAATATATCTGCACTGATGTTGTGTGCTTAAAGCTCTTTCTCAGGAGGATATTGACACGATTAAAAATCTTGGMTAAAAATAGAGGAAAAAAAATTAAAAACTGTGAATGGCCTGAATGACCCACTTAGAAACATATTTGGTGACCTGCCATGAAATAGTTAGGGAATGAAAAAGGCACCATAAAAATTTCTGCATCCTGTTGGGAGTAAGAATACTGGTACAAAGCCTTGTTGTCGCAAACAGACAAATAGTGCTTGTGAGTCATTGCTTTGATTCCAAAGTAGCACGCAAGCAAAATTGTCTCTGTTCATAATGCAGCAAATGGTGGCAAACAACTCACCAGCTTACATAAAAGAACACACTATCTAGGCTACTTTTAAAGTTTCATTTTTGTTAGGTAAAATACCAATTGCCACTACCTCTCTTACTTCTATTAATGTATTCTGTGTATATTTGCATTGCAAAGCAAAGCTCTCTTTGTAATATAAAGTGTGTGGATCTAAAACAGTCTTTGTAAAAATAGTCTGAAAATTATTTTTAAAAATATTCTACGGTAAGCAGTGCTGGAAATCCTTTCTGGAGAGTTTCAGATGTTTTTAGAGATGTTGGGATGTTGATTTGGTAGTACTGCCTATTAGTTACTTGTGTTTGATTAGATGTTCAACTCGAACACTATCTCTATGGTCCTTGAGGATGCCTGACTTMATTTTTAGGGCTTATTCTACAAATATAAAGTTTTTACTAGTCAGTGGAGAAAGAYAGGCAGCTGTGGAGACCATAGAAAGACTGACTTTTCCTTAATCAAGCTTTTCCTAATAAGGACAAAGCAACCATCCTACAGGAAGCAGACACTGCTGGGAGCCTTCCCCTTAGGAACTGGTAAGGCTTGCATTCAGGAGCAGGCAGTGTGAAGAAACAAYTATTTCTCATTTTACCTTGATAGGATTCATACAAGATGTAGAAACATATTTTACACACTCACTTAGCCCCAAAAGAGATATTCCAATTGAGGATAGAAGCTCTCTTTCTGGTGAACTGGGGTGACCTCAGACAGGCTAGAAAATCATGGGACCATAAGACAAAGAGGCAAAAGGAAGCTGTGTGCATGAATATTTTAAAACTTTCAGAGAAATGAAAATAACTGGGATTGAGCAAGTAATTTTATTTTATTTTTTTTAGGTTTCATTTGCATTATTCCTTAAATTCCCATGGGGAAAAAGACAACAAAGCAAAACTGTGTTACAGCCCAGAAAGTAGATTCTCAACCTTCTCCCATTTAACAATTTGTTTTTCTTACATTTTCTTTTCTAGAAATAAATATCACTTAGTGGGTYGAAATATTTGACAAAAGACAGATTTTAATTTTCAGTTTGTACTTAATGAACACTAAATACATACACACATACACCCATACACCCATACACACACACACTTATGTACTTGTGTCTTTATATGTGTGTAAAAATTCCACTGGAGACCAATATGTAGATGAACATAGGACAGAAAGAGTGCAGTTCAAATTAATAAGAAGAGATGGAATTAAAATTTCTGCCTAATAACCATAAGTTATGAAGTTCTGCAAACATATGTGAATCAATCTGTTAATTTTTACTTTATGATGTCCATTTTAAATAAGAACAGATTTGGAGAAAGAGTATTTCTTTAAAATTATAAATTTTAAATGGGAAAATACAACTTTAGATAATTGTATGAGTTGCAGTGATGCAAGATGCAAGMTGCTTTGCATCTTATTTACATCCAAATAAAACCAGACCAGTAAGTAAATCTAGAAATATTGACTGCCATGGCTCATTGTCTTCTTTGTGCCAAMAATCTAGTGAATGGGCACGATAATCCATTTAAGAAACAGCTGRTGAAATGCTTTAAATGTAGAAGAAAGGCTATAAAATCCTGCTGGAGTTGTAGGTATCTYCAGTAAGAATGTTTTTATTGTCACAAGCAATGGTGGCAAAAAAGGGCAAAGAAGGTTAAAGAAAATACTAGAATAAAGAACTATTTTCATCTGTGATTGCTTTGTTTGTTCATGTGTATTAGTTATAYAAAGTAGCCTTCTTATCTGTATCTAGGCAACATGAAATTGCTCCATTTTAATAGTAAAGCATGAATGTAAATAATCATTTTAACAGGTGCAGGCTGCATAAGAAATAAATTACTGGTTTACACTTCTCTAAAGGTAAAGAGAAGCAAAAATTGCATTTTTTGAATAAAGGGCCAGCAATAGAAAACTAGATTTGCTAAAAAACTTTCAACAAAGTACTAGCTTAAATATGAAAAAGTCTTTTCATTTTGTCTCTAATGATGTAGCTTGAAGAAACTTCTGTACACAGTTACTCTCACTTTTTCTTTTCTTCACTGGGAGGAATAATTTCATTCCTATCAATGCTTTACCTAGAGAAATGAGAAACAGTGACTTCTGGGGATCTAAATTTGAAAATTAATTCCAAGTGCTTTTTTTTCCCCCTCAGTCCATTTAATACTTCACAGCATTGTATAGTATTTCTTGTTACTATTCTTTAGAAGCAGGATAGAATGAAATGGTAAAAAAAATGTTGTGTCTGGTCATTCCTAAATATTCTTCATTCTGCTGAACATTAATCTAGGGAGAGACAACATGCAGCAGAAGTGCTTTTAATGTGGTTAATAGGTTTGTTTTGGGKTTTTTTTGTTAACTCAAAGCACTGAGAGTCTTAATTTTAGGATTATGTTCTTGAATAATAGAGAGAAATATGAAGTATGAAGAGATAGAAAMCAACCTAAAGAGCTTAGCCAAAACTGCAGAATGTGAATTCCTAGCCCTCAGTTTCTAAAGAAATTATTATTTCTATTACATTCACTTGTTGAAAATAACAAATAGAAAATTATTGGGTTTCTAATATTATTTTGAAACATTCAAAACATGAATATTTAGCAGTGTCTAGCTTTTTTTTCTCCACAATAACATCTGTTTCATAACCAGAAGAAAACAACWAAGTCCATATACTCAGCATTTACATTTCATAAAATAAGATACATGTGTGGAAATCCAAAAACAATTTGGGCTTTTCTGTACATTTAATACATCTTTTAGAATTACCTCTCTTAATCTTTTGCTATGTTAAAGAATTTGAAAGTATGTGAATAGTTATAGGAAATAAATATTTTTGGCTTTATAAACAAATTAAATCAAAGCTTTTCAGGCTTCTCAGATAACATCTGCTATGAAGAATGATTTCAGAAKATCTGTCTTTTTCTGGCTGGAGTAACCAAAGTAAAGTCTAGATACAGTCATATTGCCAGTTTATAGAATTCGTCCATATTTTCTTCTGCTGCAAATTGATTTCTTTCTTCAAYATTTATGTTTTCTGCTGCTGGTTAATAATATCATATTCTTACCACTACTTTGCTAGAATTTGAGCCCTGAAACCTCTTAGCTTTGCTTGTTTTGTAGAGGATCCCAACTGCCTTCAAACACATTGAGGATAATTTGTAGTAGAAATTAGCAGAGACACACAATTTTTAGTAGTAATAGTGTGCAGGTGCAGATAGAGTGATAAAGTGCAGTTGAATCAAGAGTGTTTGCTGCTCTAATGCAAGTCAACTAATGCCAGGAGAGCTGGACTGATGCCACAGGAATAAGGTTCATGCAGGAGATTTTGATAYCATATTTCATTTTCTTAAAAGAAGGTGTAATACAAATTAGAGAAGTGTGTGTACKGCTGTCACAACCTTGCACAGCCCTGACAGACAGCAGCAGTTTGTCCAGCAGTCCCTCTGACCTGCACTGCTTCCCAAGTGGGATCTCTGTGATTTCCATCTGTATTGTACTTTCTTTAGAGAGCAGTAACTGATCACCTTCTTTCCTGCTCCTTYTTTACACCTTGCTGGAAGATGGGTCCTGTGTGAGGTGAGACCCCTCTGGCACATAGCAGGAGATGAGGTGGTGCTTGTCACGCCCTTAAAGATTATTCCTAYTTAACTCTTCTTCTCTGGTGAAGAGTGATCATTTAGTGGCCAATCAGAGCAAGACTGTGACTCAGTGTTTTAATTTGGCTTCTAGAAAAGGTGGTGGGTTTTTGGTTTTTTGGGGTTTTTTTTCTTTTTTTTCTTTCGCTCCTGCCAGTCTCTATAATAGAAGATTTTCTGAAGACTAATCCTTTACAAAATTTTTACCCCTGTGAGTAGGGTCCTCATACAATTCATTTCTCTATCTGAGAGGCCAAATTATTGATAATGTTGTGAATATTTTCTRGCAACAGATTAAGGAATAAGTGACTTTGTTTTTGAAATGTGGTGTTTTAAGTACGACAGCAGTGAGCACTGGGGAGATGAGGAGGGTATCCCCAAAAATCATATCTGATATTGGTAATTGTCACTTCATTTCCAGTGGTCTCTCAGAAATCAYCAAAACTGAATCCATCCTGGAGAAAAAAAATAGAGCATAATTTGAAGATACTTAGAAACCCCCAAAACTRTTTTAAATACAATTCTAGCTTAGTCCCTCTATTCAAGTATTCTTTATTTGAATTTTCTCACATGGTCTTCAAATCACTAAGTGGATATGTAAGCATAAACARTGTAATAACTGAAACCATCACTACTAGCTGGACAAAGTAAGTGTATCCTGAGGTTCATAAAAAAACCCCAAACAAATAAAAAGTAGAATAATTATTCATTATTGTTAAGATTTATAATAATTTACTGCTATGAAACATAAATTATTAATCAGAGAAGCACAGAAGAAAGTATCAAAACCCAAACCCAAGAATAAATACATTAGTGAGGAAAATCCCACATTACCTGGAACATTAAATTAGACAAATCTAATCAACATTTCCTTTTCTAAATTATGAATGTAATAATTGAAAATCTAATTCCTCCCTAAGGCCCATAAGTAATTCGATTAGGAAGCCTTTATATACCACTTAAGGAAGTTTGTGTGATGCCTATGAAATGGCAGCTATTGTACCACAAACTCAGCTACCAACAAGTGACTCATTAAAATTTCCAAAATTTAAATGTTGGTTCTTTCATATTATTTTAAAGGATAATCAAATTGCATCCCCAATGACATGAATGATAACATACAAAGAGCAAAATATTGCCAGATAATAAAAAGTGAACAATGACCAGGACAGTCTCCCATCAGGACCATATTCCATAGAGTAGTGGTCATTTCCACCTGCTAATTTATTTTCATGGTTATATTGTTATTTATGTCCTTTTTTTTATGTTTGTGATTTATGCATGTATATAATATAATTGAGAATAAGCCTAACTGAATGCCTTGCAAAATCTTCAATTGACTAAGAACTGCAAAATCAGATCTTTTAAATCATCAGATTTTGGCCAAAGCTGGTACAAAATAGAAATAATATTTCACCTGTTATGATGTTATAGGACAAGACTGCTCATGAACTTCCAAATTTATTCAGAGTTTTATAGAAAACATATGACATAATGTGCTAAAACAATTAAGCAACTGAATTTGTTCAGTGATTGGAGCATAACATATTAATAATTTCAATTCCAAGTTGAAGGAATGTCTCAAATTACCAAAAAAAAAAAAAAAAMCCAAAACCCTKTCTAATTTATGAYTTCACTTTATCAAAGTCTTCTGGCAAACATCAAAGTTATAGATGTTTTGCTTGGTGTTTCTCTAGAGTTGCTTTAACTTAGCATAGTSAAAGTATACTTTAAAATATTCTGATCTTTCTTTAAATTATTGGATCGCTGAGTTCATGAAAGCAATAAAAAGGGGTGTTATATAGCTGAGAAGAGGAAGCAAAACACCCCAGTAAGGTAACTCATTATGTCTTGCAACAGAAAATGGTTGGTAAGAGAATTGTCCATGGAGCAGAAGCAAGTGAGACCCCTGCTAATGATCACTTGTGAGGCACCATGCTTTTCCCTGTGGTCAGTCCTTGCAAAAGTCTGCTCTCTGAAACCACATTTCCTTTTCTAAGTGGTTCATGATATCTGGCAACCTTGTAGGCATGTAGTTTTTGCTAAATGCTACATTTTTGAATTTTTCTTCTTTTTTCASTCCACCTGGAGTGGGAAACAGTCCRTCARCTTGGGAGTTGGAAGGGAGGGAGAGAGAGAGGAAAAGACACAAAGCAGTGGAGGAACATTCACAGTTGAAATTTCGGCTTTCAGACAGCTATCAAATTGATTTGATATGCATTAGGCCCATGGGGCCAAAATATGGAGATAAAGAATGGACTTTTCCTGCAGTGATGTAATATTGGGTAGTACTGTGTGCAAAATGTCAAAGGAAAGTTGTGTAATTGATTTTTTAAAATAATTTTAAAAGAATGAGAAAGTTGGTCATAGAAATTTAAAAAAAATGAAAAAGGCTACAAGATTGCAGATATATATCTAGGTGGTTTTATTTATCTCTAAGGGTGAAGTCACAGTTCTCAGATCATAATTTACAATCTTTAACRTAATGGTGTTTAGGGGGGTTTCTCCATTGCCTTTATTTCTTCTTATCTGTGTATGTTAAATATGGGTTCTGTTGTTGGGAAAATATGATTTTGATCCTGACCATGTTCACACTCGTCTTTTAATTCAGATCAAGCATGTATTTCCAYAGAAAACCTAAGTACTGTCACCACTCCTTGCACATTGTTTCACATTTCAGAGAGATTCTTACAGGTTAGGCCCTTTCAAATGAGCCTCAGCTGGAAGATGTCCTGGACAATTCCCAGCAATTTCTACTTGTAATATTTTTCTCCTTGCTATCCAGTAGTTTAAAACTAAAGAATTTTTCTTGAATGCTTTCCTTCATAGAGTCAGAGGAGCATAAAGACTGTTATTTTCCGGAACTTCAGTTTAAAGAAGCATTTTTTTCTCTTCACCAAAATAATATAGAAAAAAGCCAAAAAAGCTGTTAGTGTTGTATATTTCTGGACAAATGGTTACTATTTGCCTGAATTTCTTCAAACAGCTTTGAAGAAATATTTTGATCTTGTACTTGGGCATTAAAGTAAATATATTCTCATCAAGAAAAGACAGATTTATGAATTCAGTTTGTGTAATGTGGGGCTGACTGTTTGCCATGGTGATTAGTTTTTAAATTAAGAAAATTTGTTCTTGCAATTAATGAGAATCAGCAGACAACTGTGGAAAAACAACAAAAAAATCTTCATCTGTTGAACATTAGATATTCATTGACTACAGTTTTATCCAGTTCACCTTTTAGTACAGTTGGTAAGAATTCAAAATTACAAAGTTCAAATAGTTTCAGTTTGATGCTGCTAGTAGTACTAAAGCAGGTTTAGGCTCTGAATAATAATTACCATCCTGCTTTAAAGGTTACAAAAGTCTCTTTGTTCAATGGATGTCATAGTACTGATTGAATAAAGCCTTATTATAGAATATTATAAAATATTGCAGTGAGCTGTAGCAACAAAGCCAGCAAGTGGGTTATTCTTTCTTTGACAGGCTTTAAAAAGACAATAAAGACATGGGAAAATAGAGAAAAAAATAGTTTGTTTATTTTTTCTCCATTTGGATAAAAGAAAAAAAGGTCACTGCCATGCGTACAACTATGCTTGCCATTAGTAGAGACTTTTTTAACAAAAAAGCTTAATCAAATGTTTTTTAGCAATATGGAAATGATTTGTATTCTGCTTTCTTCATATTGTGACTACCTTCCACTGTGTGTATTTTCATTCTTCCTATCAACAAAAAAATTATTACAGCTTGTGCAAAGAAATCTGTTCCCCTTTGCCAAAGCCTGGGAAATGTGCTGCTATGTCTTTTTTCCCCTAGGGACTTAAGACTCACCTTCCAGTCAGGAGCATGGAGGTCTTTTTACAGCAGGCTCAGGTGGTTTATGATAGCAGACTCTCATTTTTAAACTGCACCAGGTCATAGATCTCCYGAGTCGTGGGTCCCCCTTCCAGCAAATTTTTCTGAACTGATAATCAGCTGGAAAAACYTGTGATGTCCTTGTTTTGTCTTTGACAGCTGTCACTGGTACCTAAATCAGTAATGTCCATCTGAAAACTTCCACATACTGTAAGGTATTTCTAATAGACTTCTGACTTTGCAGTTGTCTAACAGGAAAAGGTCTGGGGGAGTTACAGGCAGGACTRTGAGTGCATGGCTCAATGTGGTAATTTGGACATGGCACAAGGTCTTAACTGAATGATGTGCAGCAGTGATAACTGCAATGTTTCACCTTAGCTAGTTTCAAAAAACCAAAATTAATCTCAGTCCTAATCTTWTGGCCATTTTGTTCTCAGCTGCAAGACAAGCAGCAAATATGTCATGCTTTTTTTCTAGAATCTGATAACCACAGTACAGGAACAAAAGCAGCTGCACAGGTTTTCCTGCAATTTCCAAAGAGAATTACAAGACCTGATTTGTTCAGATAAAATCTCCCCACCAAAGGCTATATAGCCATGGATTTACCTGCTATCTTCCTAATAAATATCCTCTGTGAAATTGAAGTGTAATTTTTTTTCCTAAGCTTTTTCATGTTCCTTTTACTATTCAGCCTTCTTTTTTCTCTTTCTGAGTACATTTATCCATATCACAAGTACAGAAATTTAAAGAGAGATGTAGTTCTGGAAAACTTTGATAGGAAACATTTAAATTAATGAGTGTTGTTCTCAGTTATAGACTGGCTGTGTCACATCTTTGCCCAAAAATKATTTCCTAAGATTTTGTACTCTAATCACATAAAATGCTTAAAATCTTCTTTTTGTATTGTTGCATTGTTACAGAAATATTTAAAAAAGGAAATAGTGATTTTTCATAAATGAGACCTCTGAAGCAGGGGAAAACAAACCCAAGCTAAACAGCACACATAATGAATTTCTTTGCTTGTGCTGGAGACATTTAACTAGGACTGTGACCTTTAAAAAGAAGAAAAAAAAAATAAAAGCATAGAAGATAAAAAGATGGGAAGATGTGTTGTGAATATGGAGATACCCTGTAGCTAACTTTGTATCTGGTGAACTAAAATTATGGGGTTTTGCCTTATAGGTTTTTTAAGTACTGGGGACCAAGCTGCAAAAGGCAATTATGGATTGCTTGACCAAATCCAAGCTTTACGTTGGATTGAAGAAAACATTGGATCTTTTGGAGGAGACCCGAAGAGAGTTACTATTTTTGGATCTGGGGCAGGAGCTTCCTGTGTCAGTCTCCTGACACTCTCCCACTATTCAGAAGGTAACAATCCTCTAGGCAAAGTACTTTTTTTTTCTTTTTAATAATGTTCAAATTTATTGAATGTGCAAAACGAGATGGGCTGAATTAGAATTACATGAGGTCTCTAATTTTTTGTAAAATACCTACTAGATAGAATTCTGGATTTGTATTAGTTAACATAAATATATTTATAAGGAAAAGCAAATGCTATTATAGCATAACTCTCATTCAACAAATGCCATGGGCACTATACTTTTCTAGCTTTATCAACAGATTCCRCTGGCTCCTGTATCAAAGATTTTGCCCTAATTAAAATGGAAAAGAGCAATGACCTTTTTGCTTTTTTGTACACTCCTGGCTGCACTTCCAACATATATTTAGATGCTTTCCTTATTTCGTAAAAACAGAAGTAAGCCTTATTAAGAACAGTGTTTAACTCCCTACAATGCTGTGTGATCCCACACAATGTTCATAAGATTTTGGTAAGTGACCTGAGGGATTTCTGCCTCAACACCTCACCCTCCGAAAAACCCAAATCCAAACTCCAAAAATGTACAGCACCAGTACTGAACTATAAATATGCCTGGTTATAAGACCAAATCTACAAAGACTTGATAAAAGACTACACCAAAATATCTATTGTATTTATTAATCCATGCCATTTCTATCCCATTAAAACAGAGAGAAATTTGTAATAGATAAGCAGTACCCAAAAGTTATAGCAGGGAGACTGGAAAACACACCTAATTTTGAAATACATAGAATTACACTTGACAATTCAGTCTATTGATACAAATAAAATTTCAGTGAATAACTGTTGAGCAGGCTATGCCAAAATCAAGCAGATGGAACCATGTAAAACTTAACTGATCAAATAATTTAAATTTTGTAGTGTGTGCATTCAGTAATATTTTCAGAGGTTTATCAAGAAAAAMCCCACATGCTTTTGTAGCTGTTACTGCCTTTCACATTTTGAGAACCTGATGGTAGAAACCATGTGCAGAAGACACCCAAATATTTCAGTTTAAATATAAAATAGGCCATTTTAGTGGTCTTACCAGAAAAAAAAACAAACAGATGGGACAGCTTCACCAGCAATCTCCCCTTGCCTTTCAGTGCTTTAAACAAAGAAGCTCTTCCCACCAGGTTTTCATTTCTGTTTATATTAGTGTACATAAAACAACCAGGAAGAACAACTTAATATCATCTCACTCTCTTGCAAAACAATTTAAATATATTTTAATTCAATATATAGGCAGGGTTACACACATACGAAGTTCAACATATAGGCAGTRCTAAGATATGCACACAATAATAACTTTTAAAAAATTAAAGATAAATAAAAAAATGTCAGAGTACAAGATTCAAATTTATGAAATTGTTTTTAATAGAGCAGATTTTTTTCAAGTTAGTATGATGCTTGTCTTTTCTGAAGGAAATGAGAACGTGTAATTTTCATTTGACCTTTAAACTACTGAAAGGCGCATTTATGAGTGTCATTTACATGGCAAAGAGCATATGATTGCTTTTAGCTGCCAGTCCTTCAAAGAAATTTTCACAGGACTAAAAATGTGGTAAAGCCAGAGGACTTCCATCAAAGACACAAGGAAACTGCAGTACAGGAATGAGCTTTGTTCTTGAAACAGTAACCTGAAACCTTCATGCTTTCTGTGTGTGAGCACCAAGAACATGAGAGATTTTAATTACTAGCCTATTCTACACAGCATAAAAAGAGAGCAATGAGTAGGGTCTATGGAAATTGATTCAAAATTTCATTGTATGCATCCTTCAGGGATTCTCTAATCAAAGCTTTGTTTCCTTACTAAGAAATACTTTTCAGGKKTTTTTTTAATATATATATATTTATATCTGTATTTTAAATATCTAATTGGATCTGTRTTTAAACAATTTGCACCTGCAGGTTTGTTCCAAAAGGCAATCATACAGAGTGGAACAGCCCTGTCCAGCTGGGCAGTGAACTATCAGCCTGCCAAGTACACTCGGATATTGGCAGATAAAGTGGGCTGCGACATGCTGGATACCACTGATTTGGTTGAATGTCTGCGGAATAAGAATTACAAAGAACTCATTCAACAGACAATCACCCCAGCCACGTACCACATTGCSTTTGGGCCTGTGATAGACGGAGACGTAATTCCAGATGACCCTCAGATTCTGATGGAGCAAGGGGAATTCCTTAACTATGATATAATGCTGGGTGTGAATCAAGGGGAAGGTTTAAAATTTGTGGATGGCATTGTAGACAATGAAGATGGCGTTTCTCCCAATGATTTTGACTTTTCTGTCTCCAATTTTGTGGACAATCTGTATGGTTATCCAGAAGGGAAGGACACCCTGCGAGAGACCATTAAATTCATGTACACTGACTGGGCCGACAAGGAAAACCCTGAAACAAGACGGAAGACCCTGGTTGCTCTTTTCACAGACCACCAGTGGGTTGCCCCAGCTGTTGCCACAGCTGACCTGCATGCCCAGTATGGATCTCCAACATATTTCTATGCATTTTATCACCATTGCCAAAGTGAAATGAAACCCAGCTGGGCTGATTCAGCTCACGGTGATGAAGTCCCTTATGTGTTTGGGATTCCTATGATTGGTCCCACTGAACTGTTCAACTGCAACTTTTCCAAGAATGATGTCATGCTCAGTGCAGTGGTTATGACATAYTGGACTAACTTTGCCAAAACTGGGTAAGTCTGACCCCTAGCATTCATTTTGTTGATAGCATATTTCTAAAATAGTCAGTATCCCTTTCCAGTGGCCAGAAAATCTGATTTTGAAGTAGAAGTGTAGAAATATTTGTGTTAAGATAGGAGGGAAATGAGGCTTATTCATATTTAATAATTTTTAATTAGTGTGTTCCCTCAAACTATTTTCTTTCTGTAGCTCAGTGAGAATAATAACACACTGTATTTTTGGTTCGAAAAATAGGACAATTACTAAGACAAAAAGCATGTCTTCAGAGAAAAGGTGGTTCACTAAGATACTGAAAAATCAGAGGCAACATGTCTGCTACTTGARGAAGGAACTGTCAGGCGATAGCACTTATCTGCTACAAAAGAAAGGAAGTTCTTGTTTTTCAGTGACCTTCACAGGGATGAGGACTCAGGGAGGAATTAGAACAGAAAGGCAGACACTGGAAAATTTTTTCCCTCTGAGGGCTATAATGGCAATAATAAGTACTTGACTGGAATGAAGAAGACTCATATAAATTTTGCTTTGAGAAGGTTAAAAAATTAAAGTAATTCTGCTTACAAAACAAAATAAAGACATCAATATTTTGCTGAAATAGAGTTGTAAACATCAAAGAAACAACCCTCAAAACAGCTTAATCTTTGAGAAGTATTAATACATTCAGTTCTCTTCCTATAATACTCCTTTAAAGAGTATTGCAGTGTTTTACTTCAGCAGCAAGGGCTTTTTTTTGTTAACCTTGAGTCTTCAGTACTGAATTAAAACAAAGATACTTGTGGCACAAAGGGGCTGTAAATCTTTCCACTGAATGTTTAATGGCAGGATTGGGCTCTGGAAACTGCAGCTTTACTGCACTGCAGTGAACAGTGTGCAGCTATATAAGAAAAACTCAGATGCCTGTTGTGAAACACACAGAGCCTTTAGCAGCCCTTGTAGCCTTCCATGAATCTAAATGACGTTCAGGGAAGAGAAATTTTGCAGTCTTAACAAGAACTTCAAGCATAAATTGAGTAAAAACCAATCAAATGTTTCAGGTCAATTTACAAGGAAAAAAATGCTTTTGTTGCGCTGCATATCAGAAAAACAGGTACAAAAGCATGCAGAAACCCTGGAGTTCAGCAACAAAAGTGATTGAGCTGTGTAATATTTAGGTGTATTTGGCMACCAGAAGTCATCAGTTCTGGGATGAGCAAACTTGGTGATGAAATCTTGATTTATGGACAGACAAAGATGCATGATGGCTGTACCACATGCTCAGAGATGATGGCACCATCAGTTTGTCTTTATTTTGGTAGATGAAATGCTATGTATACATAGAGGATTTCAGGTCCTTACAAATATACCTCATTGAAATTATTATGGAGATGCAAGATCTCCATGGTCTCACTATTGTTTACAATTACTTTATGACTATTCCCTGTAGATTAAGAAGATGTATTTAAGCAATTTTTGAGGCTGACAGGAGCTTCTCACAGTCCCAGCTGCCACCATTACTCATAATTTCAAGCACTTTCCAGCTGTTGCTACTTGAAAACTAATTTCAGCAGGCTATACCCAGTTCTCTGATGATAAAGCCATGGTCATACTATACCTAAAGGCAAAAACAGGTGCTTTTGGAGAGCCATTAGTCATTTCTGGAACTTTCCCATTGCTGATGGGACAGGAAAGGGGTATTTATTCTATTACAGACTCACTCCCTTACAGGCAGTCTTAAGGATGTGTTGTTAGAAATTACATCTAGCTGTAAAATTTCAGTTTTGAACAGAAAGGAAAAGAGCAACACATTACGTATTACCTTGATGGGGTCTTTTCTTTGTCTGGGTGAACAATGATTAATTGTTCTG
The DNA here is from genome assembly GCA_902810485.1 of Alauda arvensis. Taxonomy (NCBI): domain Eukaryota; kingdom Metazoa; phylum Chordata; class Aves; order Passeriformes; family Alaudidae; genus Alauda; species Alauda arvensis. Next base: position 328,822 of record CADDXX010000531.1, read on the forward strand.
AAYAGTACAAGCGAATACTTGGAGGCAAATATTTTAAGATTACAYTTATTCTGCACCTCTGGTTCCTCAAACAGAAAGGCAAAGGTAATAGCAYCTCAAGCCTAGAGCAACAGGATCTCTAGGGTAGCTGTTCTCCACTCTGCTCACTCAYGTGCAACCTGGAATCTCTGCACCCACTCAGGTCCTTCAACTCTCAAGATGTGTGATATTCCCTCTTTCTATTTTTTATTGATCATTTCCCATCCCTGTTATGAATGAACTTGCCTTGCTTTGTGTTTGTAGCCACGGCAACACATAAAAATCTCTTAACAGAGAGATTTTATTATTTCCCTGTAGGCAAGCTTTGAACATTAAAACTGCACATATATTTATTTATTTTTAGTGTGTTTGAGACTTTTMCAATTTCTATGACTCTGCCACAGAGGCTGCATCCAGGTACTTACTGTACAATTATGGCTCAGATGGTGCATCATTCAGAYGGTTTTTGCTAGGCTTTTAGTGACAGGCCATCCGTTGCTAAAAAGGGCACATTGTTTAATGGGCCTGCTGCCAAGGCTGGGTTTGGAGGGCAGGTCAGTCTTGTAAAATCAGTAGGTGAAAGACACAACACAGGGACTGCAGTGCTTTTATTGTGTTTAACTCAGAAGTCAGTTACTGAAGTAAGCAAATAGAAGGAACAGTTAAAGTGTTTAATGGCAAATAATTTGTGCTTGAAATGAATGCCTGGAAGCTGCACTTTGCTGATCCTACATTTTCTACCTAGATATGACTCTTTTTTTGATGATGATGATGATGATGATGATTAAGAGTTTTTCATTTGGCCTTTTCATAACTATGTTTCCAACATGCCTTAGAAATAGGAAAAAAATTATTGCAGAGTAAGTTTGAGATACTACATTTGGGATACAAAAATGACATGAAAATGTAGTTTTGAATTCCTCTATGCACAGAATTGTATGTGAGAGCTTCATTAAGAGGTCCATTGGAGCTTCAGTCCTTCAAGCAGGAATGGCTGTGCTATTGTTAGTATTGTGACAGCAGGAAAAGARTCAAGAGAAGAATGAAGAAAAGCCACTTTTTCTCTCTCTTCCATTTTTATTTCTCATACAGAGAAATGAGTACTGCTGAAAGAAAATAAAGTATCTAGGGGGCCTTTCAGAGTGTTGGAGACAAAGATTATGTAACTGAAGAGATTTTGCTCTCCAGTCAAGATAGAGAAGATAGAATTTGAAACATTTCAAATACATTACTGTARCAGTTGCATTGTCCTGAGTAACAGTCAATACTGTGGCAGAAGTAGTTAAAACACAAATGGTATTTCACCATTTTATAGGGAATTTGGAGTATGAGAAAACTTCTTAATTCACCATTCCTCCCATGAAAATATYATCAGATATGAAATACCCAGTCCCTTCACTTGCCCTCCAGGTCAGCTGCTAATCTACGTTGTGAACAGGAGTGTGTGTTGCTCTTCTGTTAACATCCATTGCAGGCATATTTACTTTATATCWCCTGAGGAAAAAACTGATGCTTTTATTTTACATCTCTAGCTCATGAGGTGTCATTGAATGACAATATACAAAAACATCTTAAATTGTGCAAAATTAGTGCAGACTGAAAGTGGGACAAAAAATGTGACAGGTGAAATGGGATTATTCTGCACCTTAGAGAAGWCATGGTCTTCTGTCATGTGGAAAAAAAGTTCAGGCATTTTGTGAAGGGAACATTTTTTGATGGATAAGCTGTTTGAATTCTAAAGGTGATAAAAATAAGTAATGAGAGAGCAAAATAAATAACAGTAATCATCAATCTTGTTATAGTAGTTGGATGAAGAAAAGAAAAAGCCTMCCTACCAACTGACAAATTGGGAAACAAGAAAGCTCCTCCCTATGAAAGCCAATACTGTAAGAAGTGCAGAATTGGAAATACATTGTTCAGATTATACTGTTATCATCATGATTTTTAAAGGAAGGTTTTCTGGCAGACTTTCTCAGAAAATTACACACTTGAGCCTTAAGGACACAAAGGAATTGCAAGAGTTTTAAAATGGCAAGGGAGAAATTGAAATTAAAGTAACAGATCAAGAATTTTTTGAACAGTTGATTTGATAGAAGAAATTRCTGTCTGTACATCTATGTTTTATGCCTACAATAAAAGTGGAAAATAGTTCATAGTAGGATAAGCTGCCCAATTACCCCAGGAAAAAACTCAAGTCATATGTGGTAACTTCATGAATTTTCTACAGTGTACATAGAGGATAGCCAAGGAAAGTGAAAATTCTCTTGTTTATAACTACTGAATATTTTTGAAAAATTATCATTAGTCTGTAAAATCCAGATCTAAGGCCATTATTAGATCCTTTCTTTAGGACTACACTTATTTATTCCCATTTCTTAAAAAAAAAAATTAGGTATCTTCCAAATTCAGAGAGAATATTCAGACCATTTTATTCATTTCTTAAGTAATCAACCCTAGAGTTGATGTCAATGGCAGAGCTCTGATATCCTCAGCAAAGAAATTACTTCTCTGTTGGGATGGCTGATTTTTTTCTGTTTCTTGTTTCAATGGACAACTTCATGCCCACACAGAGCCATGTAAACAAATATTCAAATACAAGCCCAGACTCATGTAATGCTATTTTCTCTCTTGTGTTTGGAGGAGGTGGCAGCATAACTGGCTGGCCCAAATAAATGTAGTTAAAAATGACAGATGGAAGTGGAGGATGGAAGAGAGGGAAAAGGAGGCTGATATTTACTTGTTTTAGAGGCTTTTTGCAGGGGAAGGGAATCGCAGGATACAAAATGGGTAAGGAGATGTTTTGGAAGTGATTTTAAACAATGTTATTTGCTAAAATAATCATCTGTGATGATGATATTAACAATTTTTATAGGACCACCAAAAATTTTAAAAGTGCATGTCCAACTTGTCTGCTTTTTAAAATGAGTGCTCAGCTTCTTCATCTCCCATACTGCAACTCATTTACAAGAGCTAACATCATTTCTCTCTAGGACCATTCCTAGAGTCTTTTGGGATGTGAATCAGAACAGCAAGAGGGGATGACACAAGATTTTTTGCCAGAACTCTTGCAGTATTATCAGTTTCTGAGAAGAAAAATGTTTTACATTTTGATAACCTTGTTGATTTTTAATTTACTTAAGAATTTATATATTGAACCCCAAAGTTTTTTCAATTATATATATTGAATTGGGCCAATATCTTTGTGTTCAGATTTTCCAGATCTTTCAGTCTGTTCTTTAATGAAAAAAAGAAATAGCTTTATTTCCTTTCAGTTCATGGTAGAATCCCTCAAAGTAGCAGTAKCCATCTGTTTCTGTATTGCTTGGGAGGGAATATTAGTTCTCTAGTTTGAACTGGGATGAACAATTACCAATAAATTATCTTTTTTTTTCTGAACTAACAGAGAGGGAGGGAGGGAGGAGAAAGAGAGAGAGAGAGAGAGATGGGAGGGAATATTAGTTCTCTAGTTTGAACTGGGATGAACAATTACCAATAAATTATCTTTTTTTT
>CADDXX010000531.1:332424-396032 GCA_902810485.1 Alauda arvensis
GAAAGAAAGAAAGAAAGAAAGAAAGAAAGAAAGAAAGAAAGAAAGAAAGAAAGAAAGAAAGAAAGAAAGAAAGAAAGAAAGAAAGAAAGAAAGAAGATACATGCTAGCAGTTTCAGAACCCCTACTTTGTACTTTTTATATATTCTTGAAATGGGAAGGATTAGATATATTTCAATATTTTAAAAAATATTCAGCGTACTGAACCACCCCAAAAAAACCAAACACCAAAACCACAAGCATAAGTAAGCTAAAATACCAAAATTACATAGAAAGAGATTCTTTTCTCTCTCAAAAAAAGGTAAGATACATTCTTTCAGGTAAAAAAGAATGCAGGAATCATAAGATTATTAAAGTCAAATTACTTGTCTCAATTAAGAACTAAGAAATARCTCTTTATGTACAACAAAGGAATGCCAAAGTAGGCTATTAGATTAATGAGCTTTTGAAAATGGAAAAAGAAAAAACCTTTAAAATGTGTAGCGATGGGGTTTGCTATTCCCAGAATATACATAAYTGTATATTGGAAGAAAAGGAAAATATAAGAATTGTTTTCACAGGAAATAAATCCACGTATATGAATTAATAAAAAGGAGAATGGAAAGTTCTGAGTAAAGCATGGGAAATAAATCATGTACTCTCAGTATAATATATCACAAAGTCACAGAAGTACTCGTTGCTAGGAAAGATGATTCAAATTAATGTGCAACTTAGTAATTTTACTTTCTGTATTTTTTTCATGCTATTTATTTAAATGTTACYAAAATTATAAGGATATGCATACATTAAGCATATCTAAATGCTCTTTGTGACATTGGTTTTCCTTAATTCTGAACCTGTAAGAAAAAAAAATTGGCTTACCAATTTTGAAATTATCTCTGACTTGTGTACTGCTCATATCTCTACTACTACTTCAGTGCTATAAAACTGGTTGATCTCAGCTAAAGTATTTCTCATCTCAGTTAAGGCTCATTGTCCTTTGGCCACCAAACGCAGATCATAGCAATGATCACATAGAACATTCAAACAGCCATCTGCTAGTGGAAATGATGGAAAGATTTGTGACACAAAGGGGTTTTTTTTCCCTAAGTAGATATTTAAATGCAGGACACCAATAGCTCAATAAAGGAAAACAATCAGAAATGGTTCCCATGTACATGTATTAGCCCTGCTACTTTGGGTTTGAAGAAGTTTTCTTTCTTTGTAATATACACAGTGGGTATAATTCTGTGTGTTCACAAGGACTKCCTATACTGCCATGGGGCTTAGATGCCCATATTTACGACTTACAGCAGTGGAAGTAGTGGTACCTTAACTGAGAAAGTTAGTGTCAAACCTGGAGAAGGGTTGAACCTACACATTTACTAGGGGAAGAAGTACTTAGTACATTTTTAAGATGTCTCTGAGACACACTCCTTGGAGAATGATGCTRAATCACAGAACTTCAGATGACCTTTTGGGAACTGAAACACTATGATTTCTGCATTTTCATGTAAAAAAAATATTGTAGTATCTGAGATGGTCTGTACAGTAAGTAATTTTCTTTTGATTATCTATTAACAGCYGTTTTTCAGTTAGGGAGGGTTTTTAGCTTCTGCTTTTAGATTACTGTAAGTATTGGATAAACTATTAAGTGTAAGATTGAGAGGGTTTGGTGATTGTTTTGTTTTGGGTTTTTTGTGGGAWGGTTAATGACTGTGATATTGTCTGCTTTCATGTTTTCTTTTAGAGATCCAAACCAGCCTGTTCCACAGGACACAAAGTTCATCCACACAAAACCCAACCGCTTTGAAGAAGTGGCCTGGTCCAAATACAACCCTAAAGACCAACTTTATTTACATATTGGCCTGAAACCCCGAGTTCGTGATCACTATCGAGCAACAAAAGTGGCTTTCTGGTTGGAGCTCGTGCCACACCTTCACAACCTGAATGAAATATTTCAGTATGTCTCCACAACAACTAAGGTCCCCCCTCCTGACATGACCTCATTTCCATACGTGACCCGACGTTCTCCTGGCAAATTATGGCCAGCCACMAAACGCCCAGCAATGACACCTGCCAACAATCCCAAACATTCAAAGGACACCCATAAAACCGCTCCAGAGGACACGACAGTTCTGATAGAAAACAAGAGAGATTACTCCACAGAGCTGAGCGTCACCATTGCTGTGGGGGCCTCCTTGCTCTTCCTCAATATTTTAGCTTTTGCTGCACTGTATTACAAGAAGGACAAGCGGCGCCATGAGACCCACAGGCGCCCCAGCCCCCAGAGGAACACCACCAACGACATAGCACACATACAAAATGAAGAGATCATGTCCTTGCAGATGAAGCAGCTGGAACATGACCACGAGTGTGAATCGCTGCAGGCCCATGACACACTGAGACTCACCTGCCCACCTGACTACACACTCACTTTGAGGAGGTCCCCCGATGACATCCCGCTAATGACGCCCAACACCATAACCATGATTCCAAATACATTAACAGGAATGCAGCCTTTGCATACTTTCAACACCTTCAGTGGAGGACAAAACAGTACAAATTTGCCCCATGGACATTCGACCACTAGGGTATAGCTCAGCCCTTCCCCATCTACCCTCACAAGCCACTTGGAAGAAAGAAAAATGAAAAAAAAACAAAAAAAGAAAAAAAAGAAGAGGAAAATGTTATATACCATCAAGTGAACACCTTGTCAAAATCTAAAGTAAAAATTAGTAAAAGAGAAGGACAGTCATTATTTTCTTACTGATCCTTCCCACAGAAACTCACAGATGTTAAAGATCAACTACAAACCCTGTGAAATGTGAAAAGTGTACATTGCTGTTACGATACTGCTTTAAGATCTCAGCCACTTTGATTGAAAGTTGAGGCCAGAAGAAATAATTTAAAATGGTGTTTTAAGTGTAACAAGCAAAGCAGAGTCTTCTGGAATGCAGAGCCAGTGACTGTACAGGTGTTTTGGGGTTTTTTTTTTAATAAATAAAAATTATAAAAAAGATTCTTTATGTGCCATACCATGAATGGCCGTTGATAAAACAAAGACATCACCATGGGCTTTTACCCAGCATATGAAGCTGTAATTCAGATGGGGAAAATAGAATTTTATTATTAAAAACAAAAATGAAAAAAAAAAAGAGGAGGACTGACTATGCAGTAAAAATACGTATAGTTCTGTGCAAAGAGATGACTTGCCAGCCTGAACTATATTTAAAGAAACTTTGTAAAAATGTACATAGCTGTGAGTTTAAAAACAAACAAAAAAAGAAGCAGCTTTTATTGATGTTTTCAGTTTGAAAAGAGCTTTTAGAAAGATTGTGCATTCGATTGTGACCTATGTGTATATACATTAGTCATATGACCTCTGTTTCCTCCAAGACCAAAGGAGGAGTTTCTTCTTAATTACTAGTGGTTAACAAAAACCATGAGTTTTTTCTAACATGTTTCATTTATATGAGGCCATGGTGTCATGCAGAGGATACAGTTGTCTGTGTGACCTGCGTATTTTCTCTTACAGGTTGCACTAGTGCATGTTAAAGTATTCATAGGCGATTGTTGTTCTTTTCTGAAACATTTTTTCTATAATTTAATTTTGTGTTAGCCTTTGTTAAATTCCAACACAGCAATGGATTGGAAAACAAAGAGAAAAAATACAAAAGGAAATAATTACTATTTTAAGCTTGTTGAACTGAACCAAGAAACATCCAAAAATATATATTTGGAGTCCAGTTTGTAGTTCTTGGTTATTGTGATACAGTAGGAAGAGTTTTGTGCCCTGACAAAAGCAACGAAAGCCTGTGTTTTGGTCAGTCTTCTTCAATGAAAACTAGCTCTATATTCACCAGCAGTTGCAGTGGAATCTCAGCTGAGAAAGCACCTCCTCAGCATTGCTAAACAAAATAAAACCACAATTTGAAAGTTGGGAAATGCAGGGTTRGTTGGCTGGCTGTTTTTCAAACTGTTCAGAGTGTGTAAAGAACTTCTCAGCCCAGTAGCTTGTTTTGTGTTTGAGAGTGTACCTGTCAGAAAATTCTTATTTGCTGATTCATTGCACAGTCCCACAGTCAGTGAGCATTATGGAGAGAGAAGCAGAGAAATCCTCAGCTGTTCTGCATTTGAACAAAACTGAAAATCCCAGAGAGCATCACTCTCAGTAAAGGCAAAATTACTAGCTGGTTATTCCCTTCTGCCTTTCCTTCACTAGAAAAACAGGGGCCAAGCAGAGCTATCAAAGTAACTTAGCAGTTTGATTCAAACAACTGATTTGAATGTGAAAAGCTAGAAAATAGTTTTTGCAGATGAAGATTGCATTATATTTTGTCTTTGAAAGTTACTCCATCATTGAGAGATAGTAACCAAAGATCTTTGAACAGATTGGTCTGCACTTGAACATGACTATCCCAGATGTATTTTCTATTATTAATTCACAACTAAACTGCATCCATATCGTATRTCCAATAACACAAGATGCCTTGTACCTCTTCTTGTTTTCTATACTTTTTGTTTTCTAATAAAATACCTTGAAATAGGCACCCCTACAAATAAAATAAAAGACAAGGTTATTCACTGAAGCCTATTCATCTGCACAACTCTTTGTTGTAGCAGGCAGTAAAGGAAATTCTGAAGGAAAGAAATAAAAAGTTAATGATGTGATAAAAATGCAACATGTGGCTGACATAATCCTTTATCTGCAGCAAAAGTGATAAAAATCTGACCTGGGAGCCCAGGTTGGAATGTGATGAAGCAGCAACCCCAAGTACAACTAGTAGAAAATGGAAAATTGTTTTGTTTTTTTTCATTGATCCATGACATTATCTATTAATGCTGACTCTATAACAGGCCATTTCCACCAGCTATGTAATGCCTCAGCTGAGATGCAGCAGTTCATAACTCTTAAAAAAGGTTAAAAAAAAAAGTAAAAAAAAAAAAAAGTAAAAAAAATGTCATGATGCTCGGCATCATAATCAGTTGGGTATGTTTGTAATGTGAATTACAGTATTTGTTTAGTACTTCCAATTGTCTTCTGCTAGCAATATGTACAGTACTGTGTCAGGCTTGTGACATTTGGGTAAAAAAAGTTCCTGTAAGTGAATGATTTTAGCTTTTAAAAGTAATTACAATCAAGTTGATTTAATAATTTGATACATCTGGACTGATGTATGATTTATAGAGGGAACAGATTTATAGGGTCTTCATAGAATTCTATAATAATGATATGAAAATATACTTTGAAACTGTCAAAGAAATACAAAAGTACTTTCCCAGGCTTATATTCTTGTCCTTAAGAGGCACACAGGGTTCAATGGTTTCTTCTGTTATTGTTTTGCAATTTTTTGGTTTTTTTGCCTTAAGTAATGATAGAAGATATATATGGCTGGACACATATGTATAAACTTTTCAGCAGCATTTTTAATAATAAAATATCACGGTATTTTCTAATGCTTTGTGCAAATAACTACGTGTTAATCCTTTTGTGTAGAAAGTCTTTCAGAGGTGTGTTTTCTGCCCCATCTCCATTTCATTATCTACTGTAAACAAATGCCTTGATACTCAGTATAAAAATATTAAAGTAACAGAGGTTGCACTTTTAAGTTAGCATTGAGTTTTCATGGCTTTTGTAGTTCTATAAGGCTGCCAGTAAAARGATAGCAACTCAGACAATGAAGATATAAGAAAATAAGCTCCATATATTTATTTCTTATTTACACTGCAATTCCCATTGAAGTAATGGTTTAATTGTTTTCTTGGTATTTTCTGAGGCGCTGAAAAAAAAAGCTTGGGTAAGCAGTTTCCCATATGAGTGTATAAATTAGCAGCTGAAAAATGCAATAAATGTATATTCCAAAACAGGGATCAAAAAAATACAGATAAATCTGTCAAGTTCCACAAGTCAATATACTTCACTTTTATATTTTAAATTTAGATAAACAATGAGTTTTGTTAGAAAAAAAAAGTAAGAGCAGCAACATATGTTACCCATATGYATTTAAGGTATTTACATATATTGCAAGGATGCAAATATCATTCTTMCTTCAAAGGCTGAGTAGAAAATAGTTTATTCTTTTATGATGTCAGATTCTGTTTATCAACTGGTTTCCTTTCACTGGAAAGGTATGTAGACACTATGTTAATTTGAACTGGATATTGCTTTCTTTCTGTAACTATTCTGCTGAATAGAGATACTAACAATAATATTTGATGAATTTTGAGCATATTAGTGAAGAGTATTTGCAAAAATCAAAGTCTGAATTATTCATATTGAAATTTTGATATAAGAATCAAGCTTCTGAGRTAGAAACATGCGCCTACTGACCTAATCAAGCAGCTTGAATTTTGAATATTGATCTTGTATATAAAGCTTTTGCAAATAAACTGCAGATTTAGAGTTTTTCAGCAAATATGTTTAATTTCAGGTACACTTCAAAATTCCACATCTTGCTCTGAGATAATTCATACACACAAAAAGGGATTTCAATTGTGTCATTTCTGTAAATTGTTCCCCTTAAATTTCTGGGTGAACTCAATAAATTAGCTTATTTTCAGCTAATCAGTTTCACATTTAAAAAGGAGAACATCTTCAGAACTTGTTCATGCTAACTCAACACTGTGTTATTTTATTGCTTTACTGTCTGAAATATGAATATGCAGATTAGTATGTTCCTATTTTGGCTTTGCTAAGAGTATTACAATTTAATGGCATTTAATATCACATAAAAATCATATGAAACAATACCATGACAATTATGTGCTTGTCTCAGATTTGTGGTTTTACATTTGTATTATTTAATTATTGTCAACTGTTTCTCATATTTTCATCTACAGCTGTTTGGCATCACAACCCTCATCAGCCTGAATGTCTCYAGAAGTCATTAGCAGCTGGTAAAACCTGGGATTTTTATCCAACTAGAAATTATGATACTATAAATTTATTATCATAATATTTTGAAAGCTTCTCAACACATCAAATTAGCTTGAAAAGTAAGATAATAACCTTTTATTMAATTAAATGAAAAATAAAGAAGGGGTTTGGAAATGTCTAAACATCTTGTTTGAGCTGTAATATAATAAATAATATTTTACTTTTGGATGAGGGCTTGATTCAAGCCATTTTATTTGGTGTTCCACAGTGGGCACTCACTGTGTCTTCTAAAAATTAATTTATGTTTTAAGGAAGTTACGCTTTCTTAGTCTTTTGTAGCCTACCCAAATATTTCATCCAWTTTTTACCCATGTAAAGAATTTCCGATCACTCAGGGATGACTTAGACACAATCCAGTCACAAAGTCCAAACCAGRGAAGGAGTTTTGTCATAAACCAAGTGAACTGCAACTCCCCTAAGACATAGTAGTAATTAAAGAGAATGTGCAGTAATATCCCAACAATTAAAATATAAAATAAACATCTAATAAATAAGGTAGGCTCTATTGTTCTCAGTAGAAAGTTTAGAAAGTTTTGCAATACCTACATTTTCCTAACTTAATTTTCTACCCCTTCTCTGCATAAAATAACAACAAAAAAACAAAATAACTTTTCAGACAGTACTTTTTGGAATAGCCTCATACGTAAATGAGGAATTAAATAGATGACCTCTTTTTGTTTTCTCTTCTACATAAAAATCCTCAAGTCCTGAAAGCATAAAATGTTCTTCCTTTAGTGCCTTTAATCAGGGCTTCTAGGTTATCTGSGTGATTCAGAGTAGTCCCATTCCAAGGGCTCCAAGTTTAAATAAAAGAGAAAAGCTAGACAAAGGACTGACATCAATTGGCTTTGACTACACAGCACAGCTGTATTTCTCTCCAAGAGCCAAAGATGTGGCACAAAAACAGAAGAGAGCTTTATCTATGTTTTATTTTTAAAATACTGCATGTCTAGAGACCACTTTTTTTTCCCCCCAATATTTTGATGTCTGATATGTTGCTTTTGGCTGTACCTAACTCAAAGCCCTCACTCATTTCATGTACTCTCATATCTTTTATCTCCTTTAACATGAGACACTTTCTGAGAGATACAGATATGTTTTCATGTGTGGCTTTTTCTGTCATAACATTTAAGTTTGGCTTCAGACTTGTGCCATTTTGTGCTGTRTGACTGTGAGAGAGCATTTTCATCTGACATTTTCCTTGTTGCTTTTAGTGTTTGAGAAGTTCTCCTGAAGGGGTATTTACATGACAGTATTCCTCATCCTTGAAATCCATCGATCTCTGTGACTGCATTTTGCGCCAGTCTAACAGCTTTGCTTTGACATGGTGTGTGTCGTAGTGGGGAGTGCCAGCTTGCAGCCAGCTCTCCTGTTACTCTGCAGCTTTTATTATTATTATTCACTGTTGGCATTTGTTTCTTTTCTGCATTGATCTTTAATCAAAGGTAAATTAAGTTAGTATGACATTCTATTCCACAGAAAGATTTCTCAAACCCTACCTGGTTTGTAATTATTGTTTAGATATAACTAATTCCACCAAAACATAAAAACCTTTCTAAGCTATTACGTTTCTTGATTCTACCATCAATGAAAACTTACAGGCAGCTGGCACAGTCAGCCTTGTATGACAAGAATTCATTCTATACTGCCTTCCACTTGGTGGGGACTTGTTTCACGTACTTAGGAAAATAAATACAGTTAGCATTTCCATGCATTAAAATTTTCATTCCATCATGTTAAAGGTGAGAAAGACCCAAGGTAAAATTCAGAGAAAATGCACTAGTATCCTGCACTGGTGGTTATTTTGCATAGGCAACAATTTGCAGGAGCTACAGGAGTGCTTTGTACACTTAAGTCAATGGATATCTCACTTCGGAAACTAGACTGGAATTTGAGGATTTCGGGAAATGAAGATGATATTGCAAAAGTATTTTTAATGGGGTTTATGCTTTCAAAATGCCTACCARCAGCAGCAAAGAAACTGCAGGGAGAATGTTTTAAAATAAATAGGAGTCAAATGTAAATTGTTTCTAAATGGATTTGACAGGAAGAAATATGATACTACATGATATGAAATGACCTTAAAGTAATGTGATGGATTTCTTCTGTGTRAAAGGCCAACAGAAAAATGAAAATTATCTCAAAGGATACATTTTTACATGGACTAGTCAAATTAAATCATTGCAGAAAATGAGACTATAATGGAATTTTGAACAGAGATGTTGTGTCATAATGGAATACCATATGGATTTAGATATGCAGAACATAATCTACAGTACTTATCTGGGTATTGAGAAGAATAAAGTTAGATTCCAAGATGCCCTACTTTAACCAGAAGACAGTGCTGCCATTGTAGATAATACAGCAAAGTGAAATGAGCACATTTCACTCAAGGAACAATGTAAGATAAAGTGCCAGACTCAAAAAAACAGGGAAGAATGACAGTACAAACCAGGCGCAGGTCCTACCCTGCATGTAGTCCCAACAGACTAGTTCTATTTCAAATCTGCTTTTTYCTTTGTTTTCCTTGGGTGGGAGTTCATGGAGAAAATGCTTTACTTATTATTAGCCATTTTTTTCTCTTCTTGGTAAAGGACAGTCAGAAAGAGTTAAGAGATGAAGAGTGATGTGCAGCTAACTTAACCCCGTACTCAGGAAGGGACAGCCAAGCACCTTACTCAGTTTTCAGTTGACTGGGAAAAAAGCAATGGAGGCATTTARGGAGCAGTGGTCCATGAGGGAGTTGCTGGAGATGGGCAACAATCAACTGCTGAGTTGATTCATGAGGCTTGAAAGTCTCTCTTTCAYCCATTATAATGGGTTCATTAAAAAAGGTCTATGCTGCTGCCCAGACTGTAAATTCTGCACCATTAATATAGCAGAAAATCAGTAAGGGTGCAATTAAAAATTAATTTTAAAAATTTAATTACCAAAATTAAAGTTCCAGTATGTTGTGAGAGAAGTAATACCCAGCATTGTGTTAATCCTCTCATCTGGCTGCAGATGTTTTACTATGCCTCCAAATCAGATGCATTAGAGATTCCTGGTGGAGGCATGAGAATAATAGTCATGTGTTATATGAACAAAGGTAGAAAGTGTAATTCCATTTGCAACAGCTCCAATAAATTGCTGCTTCAATAAATAGTAAGTTTGAAGTTACTTACCTTTTCTTGCTGAGTTTTTAGACTATRAGGTAATGTTTACCAAGGACACATGTAACAACTTCTAGGAGCTCTCAGACCTGCAGCACATAGCTAAAGAAAAATCAAGATGTAAATTGTTGGAACTTTGGACAGCTGAGAMCAGGCTTCTGTTAGGAACCTGGTCCTTTTCAGTTCCTGCTACCAAACCTCCATGCAGATCTTATGTGTAATGAATGGTTTTCTTGTGAAGAACTCTTTCTTCTTCTAGAAGGCTGCCATGTAACTAGGACTGAAATAGATTGAAAACAAACATCTCCTCAGGGTGGTGGTAACATGTCAGTGACTGGACTGACCTCTGTAGAGCAGGTTTACAAACTTCCTTGGCACTCAGTCATTAACAGGTGACTGGTCAGAAACAGAGAAGTCTATTCATCAAGTACCRTGTAAGAAATAACACCAACCACAAAACAAAAATGAAGATAATTCCTGTTAGTAATGTTACTGTGATATAGAAGCACTTCAGCAATTTCCAAAAAATCCCTGTGAATCTGGCACATAACAAATAATTTGGAGAGTGCAGGTAATGCTGGAGGAATAGGTAAACACTTTTTACTGTTGCACAGATGTGTGCATTTGTACTAAACTGACTATAATTCTCCACTTTGAACTCAAAATCTGATCTCAGTTTTATTTGTCACCTGGAATTATTTGGTTTTGTGGGGTTTTTTTGTGTAGTTGTGGAGTTTATGCACTCTGAACTTGTGGAGTTCTACTGTCATATCACTTTCCTTAAAAATAGAGTAATTAACAATRGGAAAATAATACTTTTTAGTTATCTCAATGATTGCCTGAAAGAGACAGTAAAGTTACTCGAGAGACTGTATGCTTGAGCATACAGCCTTTTACAATTGTCCAAATCTGCAATTCTGACTGTGATTAGAAATTTAGCAGTTGTTTTCAGAGCAGTTTCTGCATTGAAAGCCTTGAAATGTTAAGAAAATATGATAGTAGTATAATTTTGTAGGATACACAATTTGGGGAAAGGATTTTGGTAGATATAACGTCTCAATTGTTTTAATAAGCAATATGATGATTGATGTGAAAATTTATAACCTTTATAGGAACTTCTGCTAACATTTGAGTCTAGAAGTATACAYATTTATATATTTGGGATGTATTTCTACATCCATCTAGATATGAAGATTTGTTTATGACATATATATATGCTTCCTGACTGCCAGTTTTCAGTGTCAGATTATAAAAGCTATTTTCAGTTCTTTACAATTCATAGAATACCAAAAAATATTGATGCATTTTTACAGGTGTTTTCTATCCAGTCCTTTTAAAACCTTTTTTTTTTCATAGATTTACATAAGCTTTTGCTTTGAAGATCCACACACAAATACAACTGAGGGAAGGATGAGAAGATAACTTGTCTATTTAAACTCACTTGGTGAAAATAACTTCCCACCTGCAAAAATTCTGTTGCTGAATGTAGACCTCAGTTTTTCCTCAGGAAAAAAAATSCCATTAATCTGTAAAACATGAGRTTACAGAAATGTGGGCAAAGGGAAGTTATGCTGAATGGACAACGGCAAGTCAAGAGGACGGCAGGAGCTGCAGAAGAATTGTGGCTGTTAACCAAGGACATGTGAGGAGGAGCCAAGTGGTTTGAGGCTGGATCAACTGAACTTGGAAAAAGTATAAATCAGAAACCAGGAAAATAACCACAAAATCCATAACACTGAGAATACAGTTCAGAAAATAGTGCACAGGAAAAGAAAACACTAAATTGCCAAGCTGTGTTTACGTTACTATTTTTGTTTGGTTCAGGAATGCACTGTGAAAGGAAATGTGCCAAATCCCCATTTATTAAACTTTCCTCACAGACTAAACTTTGTTGTGCACTGCAGCGATCTTGGAGCAGGTGAGATGGATTCCTTTTGCAGGCATATACTGAAAGATATGATCTAGTAATGCACCCCATGCCTCCAAGCAAACCACTGACACTTGTGGATGCAAACCATTCTATGGCACTTCCCCACAGCCCTGGCATCAGCCCTGGTCCCTCTTCTATTTAACAGACTTGCAGTGTAGCAATTTGGCCTCTGGCATATTCCCACTGCATCAAGGCTAATTGAACTTGCTGTCTAAGTTCAGTTTACGGTGTAGCACCTTTGATTTCAGTCCCAAAATGCATAATAAACTGGCAAATTCTAAAACCATTTACAAAATACTTGCTCATTTTTTAATTCTGCTCACAACTATGAAAAAGGGAAAGGGCAGGTCCCAYTATTGACTTTGTAGATTATATTGATGAAAGGATATTTCTTTTTTCTTTTAAATAAAGCAAACATGCWCTTGATACTGAAACTAATTCTGCTACTGGTGGTTTAAGGATTCAGCAATGCAATGAAATTTACTTTTGTCCACTTAAAACCTGAAATAATTTTWAAAGTGTTTTAGTGGGAGAATATGCACCCCTGGTATTATGGTATATGTTCCTAGCACTGACCTAAAATGCCAAACACTTGAAGATGTTCAGAGGGAACACATCCAACAATATTAAAGAACAAAAGAACTTCGCAATTTTAAATGTTGCAGCCAGGGCCAGTAGATCCACTCTGCAAAAAAACAGACATTTATGTTTCTGGTTTCTTTTCTGTACCAGACATAGTAAGGATTTTGGTGTCAAAGGTAGGCTTTTTATTATTTTAGTCTTGCCTACTACAGTTAAAGGACCCTGTTTTAACTAGGAAAGGGACACAAAATCCTTTCCATACTTCCATGATAGTTCTGTTTTCACATCAGTTGAGGGAATTCATATCTCATCAAGGACTGCAATGCCTAAATTTTGAGGTTTTATAAATTTACAGGCATGTAGGAACTTATCTCTTTTATTCCATAAGTTAAATAGCAAAAGAATCTTTGAACAAAAAAAAAAAAACAAAAGAAAGAAAAAGCTCAACTGAAAAAGTTTAAATATATATGGGGGACAAATCTAGAGAAGGCACCCTTATCTCAAAAAAAATGAAATTTGCACCTGATACTGAGTCTGATCCACATCATGTGTGGTAGCCAGCAGTCTAAAGACAGGTTTTTGATATATGTCAGGAGTACAAATTAACAGAATAATTTTTAAAATAGACCCTCCTTGCTGATTAAAAAAGAGATTATTATTGATTTAAATAAATGTTTTTGACTATGGTGATTTTTAAGGTACTGAAAAATAATTTTAAGCTAATGAATAATTTACTAAATAATTAAATTTTGAAGGCTCTCAGAACTTCCTATACATGTGAAACTTCAGAAGAAAATGTTTATAGAAAACCACTCATCAGTCTAAATAATCAAACTGGGTACATAAAGTTACCATGTCTTATACTGTTGGTAAAATTGCATGAATTAAAAACCAAATTCCACTGATCCTTGGTAAAAAAAAATTAACAAATATTATTAACCTGTATGAATATAGCTGCATTGAGTTTTTAATTCAGTTGTGAATGAGGAAGGCAGATCATCAAATTTTCTTGATTAAGAGAAATGTCTTATATTTCATTTTAACAAATCTACCTCTCCAAGCAAGATCTTAGGAAAACAAGGGGTGAAAGTGTGATTTACATAAAGCAAATTTAAATCCAGCAACAAAATTAAACAGATGTACCCTACTAACACCAAACATAAAAAGTAATGGGATAGAGAACAGAGAGTGTCAGGGCAGTTCTGCCATTCTGGAGTTATTCAGCTGTTTAGCAGAAAAGGAAGAACACAAAAATATGCAAATACAGTAATTCTTAGGGAGAGGAGACATCTATGAAGGAGGTAGGAGCAAAATAGATATGGCACTGGTCTCAGAAAAAGAGATGCAGAAAAGGTGAGGACTGTGGTCTAGAGTAGGTAATTTCAGAGATAGAGCTGGTGTGGAAACTTAGAGGGCAAGACTGACTAGATGTTTAGGTAAAGAATTATTTTTCAATAATGGAAATCAAGTGACTTATGAAGATGTCCAATTTTTTTTTTTCAGATAACTGTAAACAATCAAAATTATGTACTTGCAGAAGGTGAAAAAAAATCACATTCATGGCCAGCTCTGATTGGAACATGGAGTTGAACCTTTAAAGGCTAGAGGCTTTAAGTGCATGCAGAGTGGGACAAGAACCACACTATCTGGATATTTTAAAGAAAATTTATATCTGTGGTAGTTTTTCCTGGCACCAAGCAGAAAGTATCATCAGTAATGCACAGACTTCATCTAGAAGACTAGTCTGAGTGTGCATGGTCTTCAGCAGAACAAGCTAGGCCAGGAGTCTTTCTCAATGATTTACATACTCAGTGCATCCATTTTCCAGTAGTCCATTACACCAAGAGCAATTGAAATGGCTATGAGAACTTTTGGGAGAGAAATCAAAAATAGAAGATAAGGTCATGGACCTCCTGTATCAAGTATTTCAGAAGCAGCATTCTGTGAGCACAGTATTTGTGCTGAGAGTTCACAATTGAAAAGAAACTGCTGTGGAGACAGGGACTAAAGATAGAAAAGAAGGATGACATAGAAACTCAGAATAGGTGAAAACAGGGTTTACATCTACAGGGGTACAATAAAAGTCATAAATCACAAAGCAGAATAATGAAATAGCATTTGAGACATCATAGGGCTGAAAAAAGTTCCTGCATTCTTTCTCTTACATTTAGGTACAAAAGTTGTACAAATGTTACATGGAGGTGTGCAGCCTCTGTGTAATAAATCTGTATCATATGTATGTAATAACTATAATAATGGTCAGCAGAGGCAAATTTTGTGAGAAGGTGCAAATGCAATAATGTTGTGCAAAACCAATGCACATACACACTGTTTTGATTCTTTCTTCCTATTTCTTCTGGTATCATGTGGGCTATAGTGGCATGTGGGTGAGGTGGGTGAGTCCACAAGTCCAGAGTTTTCTACTGAAAAGGTGAGTGACTGTAATCAGAARATGTAAAAGGAAATTTTGTTTTCTCTAGAAAATAAGGTACTRTGTTCTGCTCAGAATTGTTCTTCTAGATATACAGAATGTATCATCATCACAGCCTCATTCTTTTTCTAAGCTGTAGAATATTAAAATACCTTCTATATTAAGTGCTACTGCAAGTCAGCTMTTCCAGCACACGCTTTGTGAATAATAAACTCAGAATTTCTTTTAAAATTATTTTTCCACCCATTGTGCTATGTTGTGTATCTAGTATTTATTTGCTCACCCCTTCTTCCTTTTTCACTCTTTATACACATAGAGGTATGCATTTTAATCTAGCCCTGGGTTAGCCAGATGGAGCATGGATGTARACCCAAGGACACATCCAGAGTCAGTCTGGACATAATACACATGACTTGGAGTGTCCTGGCTTGTTCATTGCTTGCCACCACTGCTGTAAGATGCCTATTGAATGGGTCCTAAAGTGCTCCTTGGCCCAGTGCCACATGTCACATGCCTGTGTTGGTCTGTCAAAGGTTGTCTTGGCCACAGTGYGCAGTTGAGAAAATTCTTCCATTTGCTCCCTAAGAAGATAAAATCCATAATTCTTTAAACTGAACTACTTTTAAAATAYCTGATCTTTGTTACATTATTTTTATATTACATTTCAATATGTGCTTCATAATTAGATATGATTTACTTGGAAATACTGCAAACATTCACATCAAAATTAAATCTTGAAGGCGAGCAAGTGTTGTGGAAAACATTTCCYTTTGTTTACTCAGTCACTATAACATTTCTTCATGTGAGGTCAAGTGAGCAAATAACTTTTAGACAGAAAGTCYGGAAGAGCTATTGTGCTTTTTGTAACTTTGAAAAGCACATTGTGTTCTTCTGCAAAGCTTTAATTTCCCTAGTTCTTTAATCACAGATGTGCATTTGGTCTAAATATCTTCTCTCTAAAATCTATAGCAATATTTCCACTGAAATCCACGTTGTGAATCAAAAATTCTACTCACACTTTCTTAAAAATATGACAAAGGTGTAGCAGTTGCTTTTGCATTTGTWAATGGAGTGGCTTTTTGTGTTTTTTCCCCTCTGTTAGAAGCTTAAAAAAAATTGCTGGTGTTGAACTGATATTACATTCAAACTTTAGCTTATTCCTAGCAAGAAATTTATAGTTAAGAAGTCTTTATCATTTATTTGGAGGATTTAGTTGCATCTGTCTAAAACAYACCTGTCAGTCAAGTTTTTAATAAAACTAGTAAGAAAATTTGCTAAGAATTATAAGAATTCACTAGGAGTGGTACTTATCTATGAAGTCTCAAAACTTAAATCATGTAATAGCTGGAGTCATAATTTATCACTGACAATTGGKAACAATGTTGATTATTACAAAATAACATCCAGTTTGGAGAGCACTTTGCTAGATAAAGTTCTATAGAAATACCACATTCAGAAAAGGAAATCAAGCCTCAGGTGAAATCTTATTTTTCAAAGACTTCTTTAAACTTCTTTCAACTTTTTCCCTGACACAAAAGAATAATATACTCCAGTATTAATAAAACTTCTSTTTGAGGTTTTTGTTTTAGTTTGGTTTTTTCCCTTATTTTTCTTTAATTTTTTTGTGACTTGTCAAATATTTCGTATTTATGTAAGAAMKATTTYCTATTTATACAAGAAMTATCTTTGTTGGGTACATTTCCATAATTCTGACTTTTTTCTAATTTGTAGTAAAACGGGGTGACTAACATGTCAGGGAACTTACAAAAACCACAAGATCAGACAAAATGCAAATTGAATGTAACTTTGCATTTTAATATCAGTCTGCTTCTCTCAGTGTGTATATTTTGCCWCTTAGGTTCTTTTCACATATAAATAACATGTAGCTGTTTGTAAGAATTTCCTATGAGGGAAGGGTGAATGATAAAATGATTGAACTTTTATTACACTAGAAATTTTCCATTGAATTGTATTCATATTGAAATTTTCAGTATATTTTTTTCCTAGAAATAAACCAATAAAACTTGGTTATCTTTGAAAAAGATAAAATCAGCGTGACTTTGATTTTTTATACTTTTTAAAATAAGAGCTTTTTTTTTTAAACAACATGATACAGCATAAAGACATAAAGCAACATAAAGAAAATCAAAATAATTGAACTAAAAGTTTGCTCAATTTATCCTGTGGATCATATGCAAATCATGCTCATTTGGCCCAAAGAATTAACCAACATTAATRAAATAGTAAAATGATATACCAAGGACACAGAATCACACTCATAACATGATATTAACCCACATTGTACCRTGGCTTATAGACAAGTGCATTCTTAATAGCTTCAATACAACTCAGAAAATAATAAAGAAAAAATACATAAAGTAGTTGGTGTATCCCATCAAATTGTAGTTGAAAACTTAATTTATAAATGGACAAAAGAAGAAAATTCACATATTACATGGTATTAATCTGAAGGTTAAATATTTGYTGTCTTCAAAATGAATAAGAAAATTTAAAAAAAATTATTTAGAACTGCAAATAATCACAGTCCACAAAACAAGAATTTGTTTTTCTACACACTAGTGAYATATCTAAAATAAATAATTGCCCTCATTAACTAGAGAATATTTTCATTTTTGCCTATTACATGACAGAAGAGTTTGAAAGGTGGGCTTGATTTGATATGGGCATTTATGCTACAAAACCAATAAATATAGATGTAGAACAGAAGAAGAACCCAGTTTGTGCAAGGGCACCAGGAYTTTTCTAATTGTGATATTGAAATATAATTAATTACTCCACTGAAATAAGTAGAGCCTTGCCTATTTATGGCAGGTGAAGATTTGTCACAGTCRTTCTTCCTTCCATGTATTTATTATATATAATTTTATTGGGTTTTTAAATCTACTTACTGTTAATGAAAAATAGATTTGCTCATATTTTGTGCTTTGAAACAAGATAAGCAAATAATAGAAAATTCCCAACTTCTCATAGTASTGCAATTCTCAGAGCAGTTTTCACTTCTATTTCACCAGTGAGGACTCAACTTTAGAGAGGAATGTGTAGCTCATTGATGTATATTAATGTATAAAACAACATGAAGCTGAATTGACAACGTGTAGCTTTTAACAAGCAGCCTTTTTATTTCTTTCACTTTCATGGTGCAAAGTCAGACTAACCAGACATATCGGAACTTTGCCACATATTTCTTCTCTTCAATTAGCATCAGGTTTGGGGTATTTTTTCACTGTTACATGGCTATGGTGATGGAGGCTTTTTATCTGGTTAAGTTCTCTTTTATTGTTTTTGGGTTTTTCTCCTAAGGCAGCAGTTTCCCAAGTTGTTATTTTAGTGCTACTTCAGCAAATTTTCAGTGATTTTTCACTCTTTAAAATCAGTTTATTTCAGGAGTAAAACACATAATCTCTTCTACAAGCCCTTCAATTACCTTGGTATTTGACTTCAAGTTTCCAGCAAAATATAAAATCATAACAAGAAACAAAAAAAAAAAAATCATGATTTTTATCATCTCAAGCTATAGATATCTGGTAAATTGCCATCCATTCTCCAGCTTTGAGGGTTGAAGGAGATAAATATTTGTATCTGAATGGACGTAATTGYTCTATTTGTTCTCCAGTCCTTCTCTGCATCTAAGTATCTGGTCTTACAGTCCTCAAGTCTTACAGTCCTGCCTCAAAGCAGAGGAGTCTCTCCCAATAAAATACTCATACTCTGCTTTTTGTATATTCTATTTGACTCTCTGCTACAGACTGCTCCTGCAGACTTCACAGCACCATAGGATCACAGATTGCAGTTAACTTGGCTTGGTGWACCTGACACCTTCACTCTTTAAAGAAAAACCAAATCTTCATGTTAATATTTCCCCTTTTCCATCCTACTGAGAAGTTTTCCTTTGGAAACAAATCAGACTTAATTCTCATTTGCGGCTTATAGGATGTTTTGAAAATATCAGGTCCCATGGATTTCTTAAATTTTTTTAAGGAGAAAGAGGAAAGTCTGCCTGGCTTTCTTTCAGGGTCATATGCTTTGTAGTGGAATATGGAGGTAGGAAAAAAAAAAAGCAGGTAGAAAAATCTGTTTGTTTCTGTAAAAATCTTTCAGTTTTCTTCACACAGACATACACTTCATTCTCCCCAGAAGAAGGGAGMTCAAGCTACTTTTAGGTACTAAATAATGGCATTTCTACACTGTACTTTAAGACAGACACCACCTGATGGCTGAGTGAAAAAAAAAAAACCACAAAAAAAGCAATAAAGAGTGAAAAAAAAGCATGAATTTCATTGTATTTCCCTTGATTTGTATCTATCACCTTTCTCAGTCATGCATTACAGGATATTTCAGGATTTGGTCCATTACTTACAAAGGATCTCTCGCTTTCCTCTCCAGATCTTGTTTTAGAGTCTCCTAAGGAAACSGATGATCATGGGTCTCTCAAAGTGTTTTTCAATTACCTGAACAAATAATTTCTACACTACCCTGCTGCTAATTTGGCCAGGTTCATTGGCAGATAGAATTTGGGAAAGCAGTGCCTTGACCTATGGTTCTCAAATTTTGTCCTGTGCTTTTTGTTTATGCATTTACAGCGACTATTTCTTATGTTACTACTGGAGTCTCCTAGCAGTCCAACATCTATTAGCTGTAATTTCTAGCAAGGAATTGAGTTTTCTTGGACCATTAAAACTTGTATCTTAAGATAAGGTCAGTAATTAAGCAAAGCCATGCAATCTAACCTTGTTATTAAASTCTATAATTCTTTAATCCCCAAAGAGCCCATTGTCCTTATTAAAGGTCTTAGATAAAGTTATGATCATTGTGAAAAAAAAAAAAAAAAGGATTTCTGTATCTACTGCATTCTATTTATTTTCTTGCTCTCAAATAATTCAAACTAGTCATCAACTAACCATCAACTATAAGTTTCTCACATGCTATGTTACATTTTGCAATTTGCTAAATTGTTGCAATGCCCTGACAATGACAGCTGGGCAGATCAGTTGTGATGGTAAAATAAGAACAGCAACAAGAGCTCCATTCTTTCAACCAATGAATGYTATTAATCCTGTGACCCATCATTCCTCATATTTGAACAAGACAAAAAAGTCTTCACAACCATATGTCATCATTTACCCATAGATGAGAAGCAGTAATTTTAGATAATGTGAAACTTATTTTCTTTTTCATCTCCATGTCTCTCAGCTCCTTAACTTTCTCTAAAGGTAATCTTAAGCCACCCTTTTTATATCAGATTTAAATATCTGCAAGTGCTGTTCATTTACTTTGCTGAAAATAATGCCTGAATATTCTCCAGCAGATCTCTAATGTTCAACTTGTCAGTATTTCTGAAAACTTAAAATGGGTAAAAAGCAAGAAGCGCTTTTGGAGGACATTGATTTTACAGGTCTGTAACTGAAACATTTGATGAATTTTAGAAACATTAGACTCATTTTAGACTCATCTATGCATTTATCTAAAAACCCTTTCTTTTCATCATATTGTTCTCTGATAATATTGTCTGACATTAAAACAAATAGATTCCATGATTTGAAAATGCAATCTGTATCTTTGTTTCACAGTAATACAAGACACTCCATATAACCTGAATTAAAGGTTTGAATTTAAATAGACTGGACATGGACCTTGCTTCTGTGGAACTATGTAGCAACAACCTTAGAATTTTAATTTACATTCAGAGATTATCCTTCAGCTATCCAGCCATCCAAGATACTATTAAAAAATCATTAATAAATTAAAAAATTAGAAGGATTTTCCTCTCTTGCGTCCTACTGTAGTCTCCAATTTAAAAGAAATGAAGGAAGGAATTACAATGTTTCAGCTATTGAAAAAAATTTAAATATTCTGGTTGCTTCTCCACCTGTTTTTTTATGTTAAAAAAATTTGCTAGGCAGAGGAAACAGAAAGATAAGAAACATTCTCGGTGATACTGTCAAACTCATAGTTCCTGTTCCTGCCTTTTGCATGAGGAAGAACATTTTAAAAGGAAGGGAAGCCTCATAGATTGTAAGGAGAAAAGTTCCATTATTCTGTTAAACAAATAATTTATAATGACTGTTCCATTTGTGAAATAACAAAGTATGAAATAAAAAATAATCTTGTTAGATTCCCAAGGGAATCCATCTTGCATTATTTTTCATACTGTATTTACTAACATACTGTCAAATTGAATATCATGTGGCTTGATCAATGAGACTTCAGTCTCATCCCCTTGGGACTTCAAAGATTAGCAATAAATCTCATCAGTAGGATGTCTTGCTTTGTCATTTCCCTYGCACATAATTACATTTACCMTGTTACTTGTCCCTGTAGTTTCTCATAATTTGTCCTTACATGGCAATGRCTTCCTACCTCTCTGCAGATAYCTGTGTTAAAGTATTAATGTGYTCCTGCAAAAGTAATCCAGATTTGTGTTGGGTTTCTGCTGTGGAATCACACAAGGTAACATTGCAAGTTACTAACAATATGTAATGTAAACTCCACTGCTGCTGTTTAGGGTAAAGAAAACAGGTCRCTGAAACAAAGTATCTTCTGCTGAATAAAGATATAAATCACTCAAGTTATTGCTTTCTATAAAAAATTATCTTTGGGRCTGCAAAAACTGACATTTTTAAAAGGGTTCTGAATTAAATGGATAAATGCTGGACCCCTCATTTTACCCCTCATCTCATTCCAGACTGAGTGATTTTTTCCAAGTGTAGTGATAGAAAGATAAGAAATTTAAAAAAAAAGTTTCAAAGTATAGGATTTTATAGTTTTACTTTTTGGTTTGCTGTTTTGAAATCAACATGTAGCAATTGTGAACATAAAGTATTCACGACTAATAAAGAAAGATCTAATAAATATAAAAATAAACATAAAAATATCTTGTACTTACACTATTTCTCCTTTAGAAAGACCATTCAATAATAGGTAAACATGCAACATTGATTTAGTAATATGTAACATACTTATACAACACCACAATACTGCATTGTTTTAGTTTCTTTTTCCTCTATTAAATATATACTTTCATAGTAYATGTTTTAACACAGCAGCTTGTTTTTGATTCAATAACGAGCTGTGCTATGAGTCATTCTTTTTCTAATCTTTGTGTAAAAACATATTGCTGGGAAATAAGCAGTTGAAAACATGCARCTTCTCCTAATGCATTAGTACTTTTGAATCTATTCAGCAAACATTAATTTTTCATACTGTCATTTATTTTAGGGACCATTCTGTCATGTAT
Organism: Alauda arvensis; assembly: GCA_902810485.1. NCBI lineage: Eukaryota > Metazoa > Chordata > Aves > Passeriformes > Alaudidae > Alauda > Alauda arvensis. Next base: position 354,691 of record CADDXX010000531.1, read on the forward strand.
CTCCAAAATATGTTCTAAATCAGGCCACCCACTTTGCCCTGATTCATGCATTCACCCTTTTTCATGATGATCTGGCATTTAATGATCTTTWAATGGAAAGGACTGACAATCTCTCCAACCTGTTTCCACTCCAGCAAGCCCTTCCCAGTCCATTTGGTTAGTCATACTTGCAGGAACATTAATTTCTGTGCAATATCGTTTATACTCCAGCAGACAGGTGGAGAATGAGTTCATCATCTGAGAGTCAATGTTCCATGTTTTTGATAAAACTTCCAACCAACATGCATAGACATACTGTGTGGCTGAAATGAGCCTTCAGATATACTGTAAGCAAGGATGATAACAAACTGTTTTAAAGTACTTTTTTTACAAATTCAGGGAATGAAGCCTTGGAATGGGTGAAGATGTGACTTTTTGAATGTATTTTGCCAAACAGAAACTATTTGAAAACATACTTTTCTGGCAAAACCTTTTTGTGCTTGTTTTCACACCAATTTATTTTCCTTCACATCCCCATTTCCACATATATGTTCCTCTTAATTTATATTTTTTTGTACAGAAACCAGACTAAACTTCTAGATTGCTTTGTGGCTATTGTGGATCATAAACCTCTGGCTGGAATAAGGACAAGATGGAAAAAAATTAAAAGTAAAGCCTTCATGAGGGAAGGAAAGTGAATTTTAGAGGAGAAAATGGAAACAGCTGGCCTGGTTAAACATGACAGGGACATCTTGGAGTCAAACATGATGAAAATAATCACTAAAATAGAATGTGCTTCCTCCATATCCCAGTAAAGAGCCCTTGAAAGCTGAGTTATGTGCTTGTCTGGAGCAGGCAAGCAGCTGTACCTTCTTTGCTTTTACTAAAAGGGATTTCAGGAAAAAGAGTGTATTTTCCAGCCATGTGGCATGTTCATTCTGGAAGTGTGAAGGTTTCCAAGACATCCTGTCCCACATACTCCAGCCCCCTGAGCACAGAGGTATATTAAAGTATTTAGAGGCATTAGGCAGAAATATTCAGGAAATAGAATACAATCATGTATTTATGTGATCTGCTATGCAAGGCTACCTTAGACAGTGTTGTATGTTCTGCAACATCCTTTGAGAACAAGAGGCAAAAGGGAGGGAAATTCTTAAGATTCAGACACTTAAATGTAGATGGTTGCAATACCAGTCTCCACAGTACACGCTAGAATGCACATCAAAGCTGTTGTCTAGGATAGATGCAGCTGAATTTACAGAACCAGTGTATTAATCCTAAATAGGCTCACTGGTCACCTGAGGAGCTTTTCTAACCTTCACTGATACTGTTGAATATGCCTTTGGATATAAGATTGACAGAGCCGTTTTATCTGTAAATCTATCCTCAAAAGCCTGGCTCTGAGTCTCATCCTTGATGTGTATGATGATATGGAGCCACCTAGCAGAAACATCTCCAGTAGTTCCAACATCTTACAGAAAATTGCAGGTCATAGAGCTATCTCAGCAACATACATAAAAATAGGTGAGCTCTTACATTTTAAAGTAATTTGGGAACAATAAATTTATATATTGTTAGTTCATTGCTATTTGATTTATCTTTTTTAATTATCTATTATTTTTAATTCCCAACTGAAATATTTATTTATTCTTTATAATCCCTGTGTCCCATTGCTTTTCCTTTAATTCTGTGTCTTCACCTCATTAACATCTCACATTTATCAATTTCTTTCCTGGGTTTGTGCAATTTAGTTTTATAAACACTTCAAAAATCAGAGTGAGAACTTCAAGCAGATTGCTTAATTATGTGAGTAGTTAGTGTGTCATTATGTAGAAATTCATAAATAGTAAGTGGTCTTTTACTTTTTAAAATTTCATATGAAGATTACAGTATGAAAGATTTTTCCTTTTTATAATTGATCTTACACAGTTCTGAAATTAGTTATAAGAAGGAATTAAATAATGTACCTTATGCTTGTTTTTACTAAAGATTTTCTAAAACCAGTAATATGCCACAGGTCCCTTAACACTTTATCTCTTCATCTGATACACTCTGAAGTCAGAGCTATTTATCAGAGTCATAGCTTGAGAAGAGACAATCTCCATAAGGATRTTCCAAGTCAGTTCATAAACTCGGCGGTATCTTTCTATATCCCTTGGGAAATGCCTTGTCAAATGTCTAACCTAAATCTGGATAAAAAATGACTGACAGTGTTTTGTCTTCTCAGAGTTTTTGCTTTGTAGTTGAATGATTTTAATTTTACAAGGAGATTGTGATAAGTTCCAAGGCATCCAGATACTAACTCTGTTCTTAAATCTTTTAAAGGGGTAATGTATGAATGCAGTTACCAAGCAAAAAGAGGCAGAGGTGGCTTTAAGGCATAAAAAGCCTTTACTCCTGTAAAGAAAACCATCCAGTCCAGTGAACAGTTACAGGCCCTGATGTTTTCCTAGACAAGAACAGGGGGCATGAGACAATTCCAAGCTGGAAAAAAATACTTAGTTCAACTACAGTCTAATATTAAAGATGTTTAAATTACAAAGCTATGAAGACTTCTGTGGTCTGAAAACCAGACTGTGAGTGCCTGTAGGTACATCCCACTGCAATCCATGGGAATATTTAACTAAACATCTTGAAATGTCTCTTCAGTGGCTGACTCACAAAAAATGTGCTGTTGAAAATCCAGTGAGAGTACAAGTCACTGTGCCTCCAATTATCCTCTCTGCTCCTGGATTTTTCCACCTTGTTTCTTGCATAGATGGATCCATCTTCTCTGAGAGAGAGCCTGAATGAGCACAGTTAACAGCCTGAGGTATTAGTTAAGACAAAAGTCTGTGCATGTTTCATTTTAAAAAGGTGGAACAATTCAGTGACATCTTTGCAAGTCAGCTAGTGATAAGAATAGGAATCTCTAAGGGAAGAAACTACAGAGAAAGAAGGACAAATCTTCACCTCAAATCAACTTATCTCCACTAAGTAAACAAATCGGTATGTCCCAAATTGATAATGTAATTTAGTATGAAGATTTCATAATACAATCTTCTGTAAACTATCTCTTTTCAAAATACAAAATCTGGAGAGACTGATACAATTCATCAACAGATTTAGTAAGAAAAAAATAATTGAGAGTTTCATACTGACATGTTCAAAGTGAAAAGTTTATCTTTTTTAAACACATTTTTCTGCATGAAAGTTTTTTAATTACTAAAAAATAATGGTTTTCTTTCTCCTTATACAATGAGAATTGTATTCAAGGAAAATGTAATGCTTTGTTTAATCTTTGATATTTCTGTGAGAATTAGCACAGATATGTTTCTGGTCATCCCACTTTTCCTCTTTTATTCCTAACTAAAAAATTCAGTGGCACAACCAAAGAATCAGTTGCTTGTACAGCCCTACTTAGGATTCTAAGTCCCATTGAGTTTCAATGGGTCTTTGTGTTTGATACTGTCCCACTGAAGTCAATGGGTGCAGGATGAATCCCTTTATCCCTCACACACTTTGCAAATGCATGAGTCACACTCCATGCAGCCAGGGAAGTGAGGCCATCAGCCAGAATTCTCAGGACTGAAGCCAACACTGCTTTGTTGATCTGCTCATAGGAAGAGCCATAGAAGAATGCAAATTAGTCCTTGCCCTTTGCCTAAATGAAAAGCACTACTTAATATTTCTAGATGCCTCAATTCCAGACAAACAACTCCAAAATGCTGTTACATTCTAATTTTTCAGACTACGTTTTATTATAACTGCAAAACCACTTCAGTAAAAGTTCTGCTTTGTTTTTATTAGCATTTTTGGCAGCTTAAAATAAAAAAGTAAAATATTTCTAATTATTTATATATGGGATATATAAATATATATTTGATACACAAATTTATATAAAGCATTGATTGGTTCCCCATTAGTTTAGACATAATATTTGATAATTCTTGATAAATAAAATACACATACAAAAAGCACCCCAAGCATCCAAACAAACTAAAAACCAAAAAATCTGTGAATGTAATTGGCTTTAAATTTATGATAGTACTTGACAAAATCTAGTTATACTCACAGGTGTTATTACCATGCTTATGAAACTATTACTGAAAACAAGCGGACTCATATTACAGATGCTCATCTCTTTCAAGATAATTTCATCCTGTCTGTGTACAGTCAAAATATGTAAAGGATATTTGAAAACCAAAAGTTTTGCCTTTAAAAATTATATTTCTGCATATAGTGTTACTGTAGAAGTATTTACCAATTAAAAAACCCCAGCAGTAGAAATTATGGGATCAAACTTTTGTAATGAAAGGTAATAATTTAAGAAGTATATGGCCTGATTGTACATAGTTTGATTTCCCTACCAACAAGGCAGGAACATTTCCCCATAATGAGCATCTCCATCACCATGGAGCATTTTTCTTGACTCTGCTGGACCAAAAATGAGCCTTTTGGTTACAGAGGAGCATTGTGTTCAGTGTTTAAAATTAATCCAGCTCTGAACTGGATTAACTGGTCCACAGATTCTTTGGGCAGACCACCAGAGTGCAGAGGACAATGTGTATAATGGAACTTYCTGAAATTGTTTCTGGTTCAGATATATTCTCTTGTCCCTTCAAACTTACAAATAACAACAGGGAGTTTCAAGCCTGCTGACAAGCAAGTTCCTTGCAATAGTTATGAATGCCAAATAATGATGAGGTTACATGGACATCTTACTCTCGCATTTGGAATTACCTGCTTATTATTTATTTCTTCCAGCTTTATAAAGCTGCTGAACCACAAACTCCTCCTGTAATCAAATACTTCATTAATCCCTTTTAGCCAATTAAGACATAAAATTAAATGACAAGCAAATAAAGAGGTTAGGATGTTCATTTTTTTCCCTACATTTTCAATTAAATTTAATCATTTGTGTAGCTGCACATACCAGAACATATGCTCAACATTTTACAGGAAGACAAGAGGCTAATGACATTAGGACTTCACCTTCTTAGTGCCAATCTTCTTCTCTTTCTTCATAGAATAAGCAAAGTAGGATTAAATTATTTATGACTTGCAAATTGGCAAAGACAGCCTTTCATTCTTTACCATATCTCACCTTCTGTTAGACCACTGACTCCCCAGGTGCCTGAGAGAAGGATCACCGTGGGAGACAGCTAAAACACTGCATGGCAACCCTCCCTTGGGGCAGGTAAATAATTTTGTCAGTGTTTCTTTAAATTCATTTCCCCTTGTTATTTGAAAACTTCTTTTTGAATAAATGACCTGTAGAAAAACAGTTTTCAAGATGCTCCTGAAGGCATGGTTACCACTTGAAAGATTGTGAGTTAAACGAGCCATACACAGGCTCTGAAGTAGTCAACCTCAGTTCATCATGAGCCACTCTGGCAGGGTGGGTGATTCTTTGTTGTATGGGGACATTCTGACATGTGGAGTAGTGCCAAAATTACAGATTCTGTATGTTAGTGTAAAAGCCAGCTGGGAAAAATATAGAACATTAATCATTGAATAAAAAAAAAAAAAAATCACACCAGTGTTAAATGGTAGTTTTTACACCAAGTTCTATCTTGCAAGTGATTTGGCTTCAGTGAAAGCTAAGAATAAAGGAGAAAATTTCAATTTCTCTTATTCACCCTTCTAGGATTCATGCAAATGTGATTAAGATCTTTAAAACAATGCACAAAGAAGGTAACAAAATGAGTTAACTGAGGAAGAGCAGCATTTACTAAATTGCAGCACAATTTTCTGGTTGGTAAATTGCTCTTGGAGAAGATTCTATTAAATCTAATAGAAGATGTCTGATAGAAAGAAGAAATAATGGGAAGCGTCCCCAGTCAGTGTGATTTCTTTAGCCCTTTTTGGCACCACAGTAATAAATTACTTGGTTCACATAGAGGGGAGTTCTGTGGATTGTCTTGTCTGCACAACAAATTCCTAGGCAAAGATTTTTTTTTCTACTGCTCCTTCATTAGGATTTCCTGACAACAGAGAAAAACAAATTGTGGACTAGAAGCTGAGTTATGTTAACACTTAAATTGTTTGCTTGCCACAACACACATTGTAAAGTGTGCAGTATTTATTCTAACCACTTAAATTCCTTGTCCACTTTAGTCCAGTGTAATTTTAGAACTGTAAGTAAACACATCAGTCAGGCTTATTCAGGCAGATATTAAACAGAACTCATCTGAGAAAAAAAAAAAAAAAAGAGGAATTTAAATGATTAGCTTTATTTCCAGAAGTATCAAAGACTGCAAGAAATACACTATAAGGGTTGAAGTTGGTGTCAGAAGTACAATTAATTTTACAAAATATAAACATTAATTGATAGACCAAGGCAGTATTTTCTAGATCTCCCACTGAAATGTGGATTTGGAGTTTTGTTGCTGTTGGGGGATATTTTTGTTTTGTTTATTTGTCTGGTTTTATTACTTCTGTTTTATGTCTAGAGAACAAGTACAAACATACAATATACTTATATAAAAAATCAGATCTATCTGTCTTTCTAGTGAAGTACTTATTTTAAAACTGAAATAAAGGTGTTATAAACCCACTACTGCTCATGAAGAAAAAGTGGGCACACAGGACAAAGGGGAACTGGCAGAGAATTCTAGTGCTTTCATTACCAAAATTCTAAGACAAGAGTTTCTGAGATAAAAGTTGAGCTTGTGAATTCCATATATGTCTGATCAGTAAATACCATGCTAGAGTTTTTTCATGCTAACAACTTGATGAACCTTCCTTCTTTATAGAAATAAAACAATGGAGGATGGTCTCCATTTCTTTACAGTATGCATAAACTGATCTAAACTGAAAACATGCTGTGCTTTGCCCTAGAGTCCTTGTTGCACTGATTCCCTAGACTGGGGTCTTGGTTGATGCCTTTTTAGTCTTCCTAGCTGCATCACAGAAATTCCATGCAAACCCAGAAACCAGATGATAAAGTGTAGATAGAGACCAGGAGCATGAAAGTGGTGGTGGTATTAACCTGGAATTTTAGACTTTGTCCATAGTATTTCTGTAAAACTTTGAAAGAAACCCAATAAACACAGTGTATCCCAAGTGACCCTATTTAAAAAGGAAATACTGAATACACTAGAAAGGAAAGAAAGAAAAGAATAAGCATTTATAATTTAGGCTATTCTACAACATATTTTAAAAGAACCATAAAAAATTTAACTGCTTAATAGATTTGCAACATTCCTAGATATAAACAGAAGAAATAGAAAAGGAAAACCTAACAATAACAACAGCAAAACAACTTCGGAAATAAATCTTAATGACTAAAAACATTTGTGGTACGTAATCGAGCAAACTGCTATCATAAAAAGGTATATCATTGTGTACCTAAAACCAGTAAACAGTGGGAATAAATACATTAGATAAAAATGAAACTCTGAGACAAACATTGTCAAAAGAGTGTGATCCTTCCTCTGAACTGAAAAGAAAGAATATAACATGTTTTCCCTAACTGATCTCAATCTGTGTTAAGAAACATGGGAAAAAACCTTCATATAAAGCTGCTTTTTCAGGCAGCCTGTAGGTGTGTATCCTATCTGGAGTGTCTGCAGAGGAGCAATAATGGCTGATAAGTAGCCAACTGACATAAAGAAACACCATTCTCAGTTTATTGAAAGCTGTCAGACAAGCAAAGATTCCTTTCCTGTTTTGCACATCTAAAGGGAATAATTGAGTCTATTAATCATCAGTAGTTTCAATTCCTTTGTCTACCTGGAAGATCACAGGTTGAATACATCTACAAAAATATTTTCCTCCTTTCTCCACTCTAACACAGGTATATCTAGAAACCCTAATATTCATATTTATTTTGCTATATAAAAGGTGTAAAAGATGCCTAGCTCTGACACCAAGTGGCACTAACATATTCATGTTGACACTGTATTGACCTTGTACCAGGCTGGTTTTTGGAGAACTAAGTTTCATAGCAAAGCTGAGAAGTCCCCCAACACCTGACCAGCTTGTAGTCAGCTTGGCACTCAAGACTTGTGTTTGATTATCTGAGGTTTTGCATCACACATGTTCCTATTGTGCTGGCAGTTAAAGGGCTGGGCATCCCTTGAAGGGCACCTGAGCACAGCTTTGAAGATGTAAGCAAAGCACAATCCTTCATACAGATAAATTAATTGATTCCTGATGATAAAATTATACCAATATCAAGGAAAGAGACTCATGTTCGTCAAAAGGGCAACAGAGGCTTTTATTAGCAAAAGGCACTCTTCTAGATATAACACTATTATTTAACACACAGAAGTGGCATAAACTTGTTTGACTATGAGACCAATATGTTGCTTGAKGTTACTTTGTACAGCTTTGAACCAAAAAATGAACAATAGCAAAACAAGACACTGTATCTGATTATAATCCACATGCCTGCAGGTAAACCACAGTATCTCCTAATGAACTCATTATTTATATTTTAGTAATAGAAAAAACAAGTTGTCATAAATATTTGAGAAATTCTGAGACAATAATCAATCCATATTATTTTAAACAAATTCAAAAGATATCCTCTTTTCTGGAAATACTTAAGCAATTTTTAGTGGTATGTAATTGTGCTCCTTCTCAGAGTTGCATCTCAGATGAATTGAATGGGTGAATTAGTGCTCGAAGAGGAAAGGCATGTAATAAGCTTCTTTGAAACAATCTACGAAGACCTGAATAAATTGTTTTTTTATTATATTAATGAGAATTTGAGGGGTCAGTGCAGGTAGAATCACAAAGATCCTACAACAACGCAGGCTTGCAGACACTATTTAAAAAACCCTTCATAACTCTCAAAGGCACAACATCATTTTCTTATGATCAATAGATTGTCAAGACTTTTTTTTTTTCAAAGAGTACCATTTGTCTCATGAAAACAAGGCCCATGACTTTATCTGGGACAGAAAAACTAGAACCAAAAAAAGAAAAATCAAACATTAATTCTCTAACACTGTTGTTTTGAATATGAGTTTTAATCCATTTGTGTATCAAAACAATCTATTCTGCCATGGAAGCCTATTAGCCTGTCTGTCTAAGTGAAGTTCATAAGATATTATTTTTCCCTATGAAAGCTTCTTCATTTGGTATTTGTTTCAATTAACTCTTTGTTTTTATTCAGTTGAGTTAGTTTTTTTTAATATGTCTGCTTGGACACAAGGGTATTAACAAAAGAAGTTCTGACAGTAGCAATTCACATTTAAACCTCCCACTCACAATTACATGACATATCCTGAGTTTTTTATGATTTCCCCATGCCACCTGTGACAATGTACTGAGCTTAGCCTACACAACTTCTGGGATGCCACCTATGAATTGTGTTGTTATAAAATGTACAGTTGCAAGACTTTTGGGATGGATCTAACTTGGCAGTTCTTGCCTACTGCTCCAATGTATGTTATAGGCATTTCCTAATTGCCCTAAATTATAATGGCTAGGTATTTTCTGTGCTAAGGAAAAAAAAAAAAAAAAGCCCCAAGCCCAACATAAGCCTCATCCTCCCAGGGTAACTAAACAACCCTGCCCCCAAATTCCTCCTTCCCTACAGAAAAACGCTTGTATCTAGAAAGCTGATAATTACCTGATCCCTTATGTCTAGAAAACTGATGGAGGTCTAATTCCCCGTTAATAAATGCCAAGTGACTTCCTGACATCAAAAGTTCTACAAACTAGTTTTGTAATATACAATAAATATATTCTTTCTTCATTTTAAAATATGCTATCTTCCCAAATGTATTGGCTATTTATTTAAGCAGAAATTCTCAAGTCCCTTTTAATTATATTTATCAATAAAAACTTAATTGTTTTGCAGCTTGCTTTTATCCTTCTTAAGAAAAAGGTCTAATCATAGAGTCATTTTAGTCCCAAAATTTTCACTTCCTGTTGAAGACGTCCATACTGTACTACATTGAGTTCTCTTACAGATCGAATTATATGAATAAAAATTTGACTGTATAACTCTTTTACTAAGTATGAGTGTTTTTAACATTATTTAACTTTATTTTAAATTTCACTTCTCTGACAAAATGTATCTTTAATGAGTACATTATACATAGCAGAGGTATTTACTGATATCATAATGATATATCGTTCATAACGTATCAGAAATAGAATTTAGTGGTAGTCAAGACAGGCAAAACACATAAAGTGCTTCATTAAAAACTTTTGGGGGCTCCAAGTATTATGCATATTTATTATCTATAAGTATTCCACATCATCAGAAGGCTTCGAACACCAACACCTTGTTATTTAACAGTCTACCTTATTTCACAAATGTAGCTCCAAGCAGCTCTCAGGGTCTGTCCATTTATGCCAACAGCCAGTCAGTCAGTTCTTATTCCTCTCTCTCCCTTCTCACAGCATCAGCTCATGCCATCCTGTCTCTGGCCCAACCTGCGAGTCCCTGGTACAAAGTCTTACCTTATCTGTCCCTTGCACAACCTCCTGTCCCTGGGTCTTYACAGCACAGCAGCAGACTCCATCTGGCTCCAACTGAGCCACAACTGCAACCAAGCCCCTGCGAGCCAGCTCACTCTTTATCACACCCATAGCTGGGAGAGCAAGGCTGTTCCCACTCTAGGATACTTAACACAGCTGCAATACATCAGCCACAAGATTACCAATTCTATTTATCTCCCCATATTATCTTTATTTATTTTACCACAGATTTTTTAACAAAATAGCATAATTTGCTAGTCACTGCAGAAACAGCAAAAATTTTGACTCCCACTGCTCTCATAGTTTAGTAAATTTTCAATAGGAAGGAGTAATACTGGGACACTGTTTATTTTATTGATGCTTGCTTTCATTTTGTTATTCTCCATTATTATTATGGTAACTGTTATTATTTGTATGTCTCCCTAGTATTGCATAATTTCCCGATAAGTAATCAGATTTTACCTTTTAAACATTAGCTCATTCCTCCTAGAGTTTAACTGTCCCATTCTTCAAACTACATCTTACCTTTGAAATACATTTCAGGTGCTAAAAATTTAAAGCCAGTTTCAATGAGCATGTATTTCTCTGTCTCCAAGTGTATTTTTGATATGGATGTACACTCTTGGAGGCAAAAGGATATAAAATTATTGAGAAAAAAAGCTAAAAATTACTACTGCTAAAAGAACAACAAAACCCACACGCATTTTTCAAAGCATTAGTGCCCTTTAGAAATGTAAAGGAAGACCAAAACAACCTCACACAAACAACTGCCTAAAATCCCCAGAAGGCAACACTTTCATAAACATTTTCTGTGCGATGAAAAACATGTAAACATTTTGTATTCAACATATCTGACAACATTCATGGACGGAAAAATCTTTCTGAGATCAGTGCTTTCAGAAATAGAATATTTAAAGTCCACAGTCACTTTAATAAACAGGAAAACAGAGTTTCTCAGGGCAGTTCCTGAAGTGACAGTTGTGCCATGTGTAGCTGTGAAGTAAAAACCAGAAAATTCAAGTAGCTTTGAAGAAAGAAATTGGTTTTTTGGGTTATTTCTGGTGTCTCAGAAATCTTTAAGACAGGTAGGTAAGAAATTTCAGAAGTGAAATTTGAAAGGTATGTTTAAGGCTTTACAGTTAAGTTGAATGTTAGTTTGTAGCTCAACTTGATGAAAGGTACTACTTAACCTTGTGTAACAGGTCTTGAAATAAAACCAGAATAGTGATGGATAAAAGCTGAATTATAACAAGTTTTACAGCTTATCTTAGAATGGATTTGAAAATATATTATTAGCTCAATTTAAGATGAATTTGGGTACCAATTTCTTATTGAAATTATTTAGGATTCAAGATCATGAACAAGATCAAATTAATTAAATTATGAAAAGCAGCATAAATATAGCAAAAGAAAAATGTAAAGTGGTACAGAAATGTAAAAAACTCACAAAGCTGATGAACTTTGTTCAGACAATGAAAAAATAATTAGATTGCATGAATCAAGAATGCAATGGTATTCTAAAAAAAAGAAAAAAAAAAGAGTCCTGGAAATTAAGATCTGGAGTCAGCACCATACATCCCAAACATCATAGGGAAAATATACTCACTTCTAGACTTCTTTTGTGAGAAGTAAAATCTTGCCCCAACATGCTAACTATCAGCGTCTGGTGGGTTATTTTCTAGAAGGCATTTTTGATCTGTCAAATGGTTCATATTGGTTGAGTAAAAGGACTTCAGAGAAATGCAACAGGTTGACCTAATTTCTCCTAGAACTGGAGAAAAGGCTGCCATAAGAAAATAAACTGGCTTTCATTTAAATAATTTAATTCATCTCCAAGATAAGCATGGTCAACAGAGAGGGAGCAAATGAGAAGTCTCAGAACAGGCAAAAAAAAGATATTTTAAAGATTAAAGGGAACAAGGAATAGAAGAAGGCGGCATGGAGGTCTGCTAGAAGCAAGAAAAGAGGAGAACGAGTTCCTCCAAATTCTTTAAACACACCAGTCCTAGTTCTTTACTCCTATTTAGACATGAGGCCATATCACATAAAGACTACCTGTTTCACCCCTTGGATGCATTCCCTTGGATTTTAGGACAAAAATGTGCATTCATTTTAGTATGTCTTTTTAGTACACCATGCTCCATGCTCAAGGGCTGTCCTTGAACAAATGTAGATATAAACCTTGAAAAGGATTGCTTTTAAAAATCCACAGTCATCTTCCTTGGGATGAAAGTCAGAGAGGTTCAATATGGTATCAGTGTGGATGATGTCTTCTAGAATGACAGAGGAATAGTATGTGTCACACTGGGACACAAAAAGAACGACACTGACACGCTGAGATGTCCAGAGCAGAAAAGCAGGACTTCAATTTTTTGACCTCAATATATATAGAATCCTAACCATGGCCAGGGATTGGACGATGATGTTTCCACCTCTCCAATCCCACTGGTCAAACCTACAGTCCATCAATTTTCTCCTCCCAAGAGAATGAGTTCATAACAACATAGACAGTTAAAATAACCCTCATTGTTTACGTGAAAATCTGTGAGAACCCCACTACAAAAATGAAAACATCAGAAGGCTTAGAAAGATGAAGGTGACAAGTATAAGAAAAACAGGTGATCATTATACCTATTTTTGTTTTATACCTTGTTTTGTTTTTATGACTGCATATTAAGATGTGCAAAAGGCTGATATTTAAAAATTGCTTGGAAGAAAACCTACTGCTGCTGAGAATCTGTCACAGGACATGATCAAAGGCTTCATGGACCTGTTAGTGATGATGTTTTCCCAATTGACTGAGCAGACTGAGAGGTTAAAGCACCAAGTGAAACAGCCTTAATAACAACCCTGAGTGAGGACTAGAATCTGGAAAAAGCAGGTGGCGGTACTTGAGGATCAAGCACAGATAAGGAAGAAGAGTTGGCTTTAGACCCAAATGAGACCCATTTTGACTGAAAGCCCCTCACATGCATTGTGGTGGGGTAGTGTCAAGGCATCTCCAACTTTAGAAAGTTGCCCTTGATTTAATTCTGCTGCTTCTGCTCTATTGCAGTTAAGTGGTACTAGGTGGTAGTGCTTTAGTATTCAGTGAAATGCACAGGATAGTATGTGTTTTTTTTAGGAATAGTTTTTTGTGTCCTTGAATTTTCATGTAGTTGTCTATTCCTCATTAGCCCTTTTATCCTCTCACTACTATTTTGGAATTTTAGTGACTTATTTTCATGGTACAGCCTTGTTACTTTTTGAGTGGGCACTTAGAAAATAGATGTTCCATGTGACTTCTTCCATCTGTACATGTTTTTTCTAGAAAAACAACAGATTGCTTTGATGGTGATATTCAGGGGGAGAAAAAAATCATCTGCTAATAATATTATTTTTGTTGCATGATCTCCAATAGAATTTTCTTCTGTCTGTTCATGAGAAACAACTCTTTTATCCCTAGTCCTTCATATTTTTGTACTTTAAAAATTATATAGAATCTCATTCAGTTTAAAAAAAATCTTTATGGTAACCTTTATGAGTTTTTCCCTTCAAATAATGCCACATGCCTATTTCTTGATGAAAGCTATTTCCAACCTTTTAGTGAGCTAAGTATTAGGGGGAAAAAAAGTGCGAAGTATTCTAAAATAATCTGAATAATCAACTTAATTGGTTTTCAATGATCCATGAAATAGATTAATTATTCAGTCTTCACAGCAAATCTAACCTCTTCAGATTCAGATAAGATAAATGCTCTCCAAAATTACAGGATCAAATCATGAATAAGTACATTCTATTTCAAAAGCATTGGGATCATGGAATTTTTCTTGAATTTCCATTGCATGTTAGGATGTGTCAAGAATGTAAACCTTGAAAAATACTGAAAAACCCCCAACTTTTTTCCTTTCTTATTCCAGAAGCTGATAACTTCTTACTGGATCTCTCTTATTATGCTTTCCGTCACAGCACATACTAATACATACTAATACTCTGCAGTTAGTGCATTTATCATGGGCAACACTGAACCTGCTTTTCTGTTGCTTCAATAAAGTCTATTGTTTGTGAATTATGTAAGTCCTCATTGAATACAAGCAGACCCACAGTACTGGATAGGTTTGAACTCAACAAGACTTGGAGTGCTTAATTCACTATAATCAAAAATTAACCTCAGCCACACCGAGCCTCTCTTGTTTAAGAGAATCAGCTGGAATTGAAGGGGGCTTATTTTCTGCTAAATACCTATAAACTTAACGCAACACTGCTGAAATTAGTGCTTTGCTCTTAAAAGTAAAAAATAAAATTGATCTGTTAGCATTTTTATCTCTCTACCAAATGCCAAATTTTTTCCTACTTGACATGAGACCATCCTCAGCCTGTGTATCTTTAAACATCTCAGATAATTAGTTATCTTTTTGCTACCTTCAGAGACAAGTTCAATACCTGATATATTTGTGCTGTCCATTTTGCCATTTACCATATGGTCCTCTGCTCATCCATAGTGCCATTAAAGAGTATTGCTATTAAAATATGGACATTTTCCGATATTGTATTCACACAAGGTGATTTTGAGGGAAAATAACTCAATTTAGTATGCATGACAATGTCATTCTTAACTGCATTTAAAAAATAGAAGTCCTGTTCCAGACTTGCCATAATGTTAAATACATCAAGTCTGACACTGAGATCTGGATATTTCTACTGTTTTGCCACAGTCCAATCTCTGACCAAGAATCTCACAGAGACAACAACTGTTAATGAAAGTTCTTTGTAATTATCAGTATTTCTCCAAAGAAGATACTTCTGTCTTGAAAGAAAGTTAAATGTGTAAGCACAGTCTCCACTAGCCTTCCAGGCTTTGATTCTCAAGTTAATCAACAAGTTAATTATGTCTAAGGTCTTAGACTGTTCTTTATGCACTACCCCTCCTCTCCTCTTAGGCTGACAGGCTGAAAGCACAAACCAGACTGGTAAATCACAGCACAGATGGCTCTGAAGACTGAAGGCTGTACTGGAACCACAACCAACTACACATATAGTATATATATAAAAACTGGGACAATTTGTCTTAAAAGTGGCAGCAAAAGATATGTTCTCTTGTGTTAATTTTGTGAGAATTGTCTGAATCATTTAAATCTTAGAGTGACATAAGATGGCCAGACTTGATTAATCAGATGGAACAAGTTTGAATTTGTCTGCAGGTATTTAGGTCTTTATAGGTCCTGTATAGACAATGGCCAGAAACTGATCAAATTCAGGAAGCATAGGCAATGAATATTTTAAATTTTATTTTTTTAGGATAAAATGAAGAAAAAAAGAAAAAAACATATTTGAAAAGGATTCTGAGACACCTGGGCTGGGCAGAGAAAGATATCATTGCTTTGAAACTTGGACTTTCAATTTTGCTCATATAAAGAGAAAAAGTAATATATAACATGTTTAGGGTTTTATTTCTGAGTTTCAAAGAAAAGCAAATTTTGGAGGTTGGTTTAGAAAATTTTTTCCAGCAAGAGAATGGAAGGAGGCATTGTAAGGCAATTTTTTTTCTCAGCATTCCACATGCTGATGCAGTTTGGAACAGGCAGAGATTTAAGGCTATGAGAGAACATAATTTTCCTCGTTAGGTAAAGAGTATGACATGAGGGAAAGGTTGTGTATAGTGTCTATCCAGACTTCAGTAAATAGTCTGAAAACTGTATCTCACAGCTTTCATGTGGATTAACTGGCTGGTCCTGCATAGATGGGTGCACCCTTTGCTGCGTGAGAACCTGTCTGTCCAGCTAAGCCCAGAGAGTGGTGGTGAATGGAACTGAATCCAGTAAGCAGCCAGTCATTAGTAGTGTTCCACAGGGCTCAGTCCTGGGGCTGGTCCTGTTTCACACCTCTATTGGTGAATTAAATGAGTACCTTCAAATCACAGAAAAAAAGTCAAACAGCAAAATCCCAATAAGTTTGCAGGTGACACCAGCTTTGGTGGGAGTGTTGATCTGCTGGATGATAGAAAGGTGTGATCCTTCTTCAGAGCGGTCTGGACAGGCTGGATCAATGAGCTGAGATCAACTGGATGAGGTTCAAGGCAAAGTGTTGGGTCCTTCACATGGGTCACAGCAGCCCCAGGCAGCACTACAGGCTAGGGGAAGAATGCCTTAGAGCTGCTCAGCTGAAAGGGAGTTGGGGGTGCCTAGTGACTGCTGACTGAACAACAGCCAGCAGGGCTCCCAGGTGGCCAAGAAGGCCAATGGCATGCTGGCCTTTGTCAAGAATAACGTGGCCAGCAGGACTAGGGAAGTGATTGTCCTGACGGACTTGATACCTGTGAGATTGCGCTGAACCTCGTGTTCAGCTTCGGGTCCCTCACTACAAGGACATTGAGGTGCTGGAGCATGTCCAGAGGAGGAAACAGAGCTGGTGAAGGGTCTAGAAAGCTGTCTTATGAGGAGGGATTGAGGGAGCTGGGGTTGTCCAGTGTGGAAAGGAAGAGCTCAGAGGAGGCCTCATGCTCTTACAACTACCTGAAAGGAGGTAGTTATAGAGAGTTGGTCTCTGTGCCTTAATTGAAACAATGAGAGTAAATGGGATTGAGTTGCACCAGGGGAGGTTTAAATTAGATATTTAAAAAAAAAAAATCATTGAAAAAATGGTCAGGCATTGCAATAAATTGCTCTGGGAGGTGGTGGAGTCACCGGAAGTGTTCAAGACATGTCCAGATGTGGCATATGAGGATATGGTTTAGGAGTGATTATGGTGGTGCTGAATTCATGGTTGTACTAGTTGATCTTGAAGGTCTCCTGCAAACGTGATGATTTTGTATTTCTGTGTCCAAATATTTCATATCAATCATAATTGGAGGACCAATGAAGAATCTCTTAAAGATACAAATTTACTTTAATAAAATACAATAAATTCTTAAAATAAAAATGGATACATTTAAACAGATTTTTTTCTCAAATAAACCTAAAGCATGAATAAAAACTAATCCACTTAAATTCTTTGTTTAGCTCATAGCAGGATCTTTGTCTAAATGAGATTATCTATTCCTACAGCTATTTTAAAAGCTTTTGTCTAGCTTTATGTTTGAAATACAGCTTAATTGGGGTGTGATTTACTAATTTAATCTAAGCAACCATGCTGTTAGCAACAAAAAAAACCCCAGTTTTCTTAATGAACATGTTAACATCAATAAATATTTTATAAATTTAACTTTAGGTATAGTTTTTAAAAATATTGCAAACATGTAACTGAATAGATTCATGACACACTTGAAAAACAGCTTTTCATGCAGGTTATTTTGATATCATAAGTGCTTGCTATTTTCTCTACCTTTTTTGAATTTGAAAAAATAAGTTATTTATTATTCACTTTTAAAAGCTTTATTTAAGAACTACTACTGTACTCTCATTCTTGATTGTAGCTGAATTGAACACACTTTAATGCATTTAAGTAGGACTTGTACAAAAGAATAAAAAGTAGCTGGACAATATTAATATTATTACAATTTTATTCACCTGTTTTCTCAAGTTAATACATCAGACAAATATCTGTTTTAATGCCCTGACATCAAAACCAAAAAATTTAAATTATTCTTTCATGTTTATTTTTAAAATATAAATGAGACTTTTGTAAGCAAGAGAGAACATAAAATACTTTACATTTCATCAGTGGTGAAGGAGGACAGTCAAAAAAGACATACGTATTTCCTGTTACTGCCTTCATAAATAGATAGTCTAAATTTAATTTGTATGCAAAGAAACTAATTGGTTACCAATTATAAAGCAGAATTATGCATATCTAATATACATAAGTATTCACAACAGTATTAAAAAGATGTGAGTTCTTATATGGACTTTTATTTGTTCAGAAGTTGTTATAATTTTGTTCTTTGGCCTGGCAAGAAAACTAAATTAGAGCAGTTACAATTTCATCCTTAAGACTAATTCTATATTAAAGAAAATCTGTATATCAACTAATATGAATAGTTTTTGGGGGTTTTTTCAATTCTAAATTGAGATATTAGAACAGCTAAGCATCAATATTGTAATTTCTTTTTGGTGCATAGAGCCACTATTCAAAAAACATGGTAAAATTGAATAAAATATGCTTTACAAATAAATTAATTGCTCTGCACTGAAAGAGGTCACTTACAATAACAGGAGCCAGCAGTCTTTGCACATTGGCACTAAGAAGTTAAATCATTCAGACATAATGATGGGATTGTATCCTTCAGAGAGAAAACGGAGGCACCACAATAGGCCATTGAAAAACCCTATTGAGCAAACAGCATTGATTGAAAGCATGAACAGGATGTTGACACTGTTAAAAAAAGAGACAAATGTCATACTGTAATATAGAAAATGTTACCGTTTCATTATTATTTCAGTAATTCATCCATACATGAAATACTGCAAGCAACATTTTAAAGTGGTATTTCAGAACTAGGCAAAATTTAGATAATAAATCAAATTTTCATTGGTGAGGAGGAGAGAGTAAAGGATTTTATTCAGTGAAATGATGGAATGGTTTAGATTTCTTGATTTGAAGAAGGAAGGATAGAGATTAAATGTGATAGTAGAACATTAGTGTAAGGCTAATAGAACTGCAAGGATCAATTGTGTCAAATCTCTTTATCTGATGCTAACTTAATAGTTTGTTAGTTATCAATAGTGGCTCACAGAACATTTATAGCAGTGAGTGGTGGAAAATAAATTCTGTTTGACATTCGGTAAAAAAAGAATGTATGAATGTATATGAAAGGGAATGAGAATTAACATATATCTTGACTGGATTCTTGTCAGCATAAAGTTACACAGAAAGATGTGATGATAGACCTAATTTCTGTTTCTACTATTTTGTAAGAAATGCATACTTGTAAATTGATACAACCAAGAAGCCTCATGAATAATTCCTCTTCTCATGTCAGCTAATGTGAAATCAGGTAAAGATTTGATAAAATCCACTGCCTCTAAATTAAAGATCAGCCAAACTGATAACTGACCTGTGCTCCAAAAAAAAGGGAGATGGACAGGACCACAAAGCTGTGGAATGATGATTGTTTGGCTCTTACACTCATGAGAGCTCTCATGAAAGAGAAAAAGAATCATAGAAATAGATAATACTTGGCAATCCAGTTAATGTCATTTTCCAGTCACTCACTATTTTTTTTCTTTAATTTTCTTCTAACACCTTTAGAAACTGTGAAATGTTTGTTTTCCTTTAGCATCTTAATAAAAAATTCTTCTATATATTAGAGTTAATTACACCCATTCTTTGAAAAGAAAACTCTCCATGAAAACAGCTCTAGGCACTGATTACCAATGAGTAGATTTTTAATTATTATTCCTAAAGTGCAAATATTTTTACTGAAAGTTTCCAATTTACTGGCTACAGCAAGAAATTAAAAGGAAGCTCTTTTGTAGAATGCGGGGAAAAAAATTTGAGACCAATGTGAATGACCAATGTGAATGAGTCTCCAGTGGAAACCAAACTGAAATTACATTATCCAGGTTACATCCCAGGAGATCCTTCTCTGAATTGTTTCTTTTTTGCATTTGTCATAATTTTTAAATGACCTAAGAAGAACCAGATTTTGCAAATGTTTTATGTGAAGTGAATCAATATAACCTGCCAATACAGGATGTCATATTTTCAGAAGGCAATTGGGTAATTAGAACTTCTGTCATTTAATGCTAAAGCATAAAATTTAACTATTTATTTTACCAAGGGGATTTACTATTCAGCACAGACAGATATGTTTTTGAATATTAGGGCAAAGATTCCCTGAAGGAAGTTTATGAGCCACTGAGTATCTTCTAAAGAGACAGCTATATAATATAGGCTATATAATATAGGTAAACAACAAAAGACATAAATCCCAAGCTTATCTAAAACAAATTCTCTGGCTCTCCACATTAAGATTTATTCTCAGGTTGGTCTTCAATTCAGTTTAAGAGTACAGGAATTCCTACTAATATAGGAACCCAACCTAAGAACTGTCCCCTGTTGATGTCTCATATTAGCCCAAACGGAAAGGTTCAATGTAAATTTGTCTTCTTAACTGGTTCTGTGCACAAAAGTAAACCTCATACATGCAAACAAATAAATTGTTTTCTTTTGCCAATCCCTTGGAAGATAAAAAAAAAAACCCAAGGAAAAAAGTCAAACAGCTAATTGACGCATTTCAAAAGGGATAAAGTTGTCTGTCCCTTATGTTTGAAGTCATAAGAACGGAGAAAAAAGTTACCCAAGTATACAGACCTTGGTTTGGTTTTTTGCCTGTCGAGAATTTGTATTTTTTTAGCACTCACTGTATGAGATATTCAAAGCTTCTAGAGAGAAATAACCAATTATTTTCCACATCTATACTGAATTTAACCTTACACAATCTGGACTGTGTTCTCCCTTATTTGAATTGTTTTGCTATGAGCCAATCATTTATGTTCAACAACACTGAGAAAGCTTTCAGAATTGTGAGAAAATAGAAATATCAAAAGGTGATCTAAGCCACTTTGTAAAGACAGCATAAAAATGTTAGGATTTTGTAAAGATGTTCAGAGTGTCACAAAATCTGACAATATAAATCAAAGTAATTTTCCTTTGTTTGAGTTTTGTGGCCCATGTAAGACAGATTGWACAGTAAAGCAAAGGGCTAAACTTCATTTTACTAAATCTCCTAATACAACAGTAATTTCTCAAGGTACTAAGTTAACATAAAATATTAGCTGAAAAACAGTAAGACATTGGACTCTAAATATGAGAATATGTGAGGGGATGGCATTTGCTTTTATGAAAGTGAAGTGAGTATTAATAATTTTCTTCCTTCTTCTGAGTGGACCACCCATATTACAGTAGTGCTGAGGGTTTTTTCCTATTCATAAACTCAGCTATATTAATCTTCTCTTTATGGATACATTTGTAATAATCATTATTCAGCCACAATCTTAACCATGCCTTAAAGCATACAAATAATCCATTGAAGCATTCTTCTGTGATTCTCTGTTTTCATTCTGAAGTGTGTTTTCACTACACACTTTTCATACGCCCTCTCTAGAGGGCACAACCTGTCAGTATGTCACACTGCTGCTAGATTCCATGAACTGACCCCATTAAATACTTCTGAACAATTTGGAAGGAAGCACTCTATTGCACTGAGAGCGCTGCATTCCCATGGATCTGAGCGGGATTCCCTTCCAACTCCTGTTCTTTCCCCACACAAAACTGCTTTTCATGCCTCTCAAGCAGAATCACTCCTTCCTTCTAGAAATGCTTTCAGTACTTGCTGYTAACAAACCCTGTGCTTGCCACTGCAATGACTGTAGGAAAGTAACAAGCTTCTGGCATTGCATGGAGCCACCAGGCACTCTTTTAAGGGACTTACAGCAAGTTGCTCAAGAAGACCACATTATTGTGTCAGAGATTCTGTTTGTCTGTTAAAAAAAATCTAATCAGGCTCATGAAGGAAACAAGTCTGCTTTGCAATGGAACATCAGCTGAATGAATGTCTGAACAAAGAGATATCCTTAATTATGTTACTGCTGGCAACTGCCAGCACCCATGAAAGACTCACACCAACAGTTTACAGAATTATTCTATTTTTATAAGGTTGTGACACATAATTAAGGGTATTATCTTTACTGTTGCAAATATTCTAGAAAATTATCCTTTTTTCCTCTAGTGCATAAGAATTTTGCAAAGGAATAGGCACAAATTTAATCTGCAAAAAAGCAATTTGGAAATGATTCCTTAACAAAAATGGGGCCCAGATAATTTTCATCAATGGAGGTAAAATGATTAAACCATGAAAACATCAAGAAGCATTAGTAGTCAAGTTGTTTTTGAAAATACATATGAAAATATGATTTTTATACAGCTCAAGAAATACATGAAGAAAAAGTAGAAAGAGAGCTTTGAAACATTTAATACTCCACTTGTCATTCTATTATGTCATTCTATTATGAACTTGTCTTTTTTCTTTTCACATTTGGCTACAGTTCTCTTTCAGATATCTGATATTTTTCTGACTCCTCACTATTCTACAGAAATCTTCCTCTGAGCCTTGAAATCCACTAAAGGTCAAGCTTGTTGTCTTCTAATTCATACACGGGGTGACAGAAATACTGCTAAAACTCCATCTTTTGATGACCATGTCTGAAATAAATAGATATGAAATACATATTCTTCCTCAGCAGGAGAATGAAAAAATGTATTTAAAATATTGGAAAGTGGATTCAATCTCTAACATCAGAGAACGAATCTCATTACAACCTGACATTATTTTGTGGGGTGTCTCATTAGGGAAAACCTTTGTCATGTAAGAACATATACATAGCAGCAAAATATTAAACAGTCAGGATCCAAATCACTTATTAGATAAGATATACATATAWTTCTCTAAGGTGCAGAGGGATCGGAAACTGGAATTAAATTATCATCAGATAATTCCCTTTATATTAGATAGTTCTCTCTGATTCCATATGTGGCAGATTGAGGCCATCTACCTGCTGCTTAGGAAAACAACCAAATTAAAAAAAAAAAAAAAAGAAAAGAAAAGAAAAAAAGGACTTATGGTTGGCTCTTTCTGTGTTTCAGCAGCTAAGAACATTTCATCACTGCTACAGTAGGATTTACATGAGGGCTAACTCTTTCCACTGAGTTCTCAGTGACCATTTCAAAGAGCTCCTGGAGAAGCAGAAAGCCATTCTCCTCTTGCCTGTTACTTGATAAGGAAGGAATTGCTATCAAGACAGGAATATTTTATTTTAGGTATCATGGTCTACCTCTTTATAGATATTAAAAAGAATTTTAACAAAACATTTAATGTACTAAAAGGAGAGGAAACAAGCATTCAATGCATATTTTAAAAATAAGCAACACTTCAAATTTTAATGTCTATGTTAAAAATGTTTATTTAATATCTTTAGACCATATTATTAGAACAAGGAGCAAAGATAAAAAATAACAGAAAATTAACCCTTACCACTCTGATCATAGTTGGATCTAAACGGAACTGTAATTTGGAGACTTTTCTTGTTTGGTAGTGCTTATTTTGGGGATTATTACAACATTATCCTTAAAATTTTGCAATAATATTAATGGTGCACACTCATCTGTGGGGAAAGCTTTTGCTAGGAACTCTCAATAAGATATACACTGTTCTGCATTTGCTATCACAGATATCTCTGTTTATAGTTTTATAGTTGCTTGGGAGAGAACATATGTATTGTCTTATCCCTTTTATTTTTATCTTTCATTCACCTTTCAGGGTTTTTAAAAATTTTTTTCTAATCTAATTCAGTAATTATTTAAATATTAATTGACCAACTAGTGAGGAGAGACTAACTTTCTGGTGTGGCTCTTTGTGAAACACAGTTGCTATGCAGGCTGGAATAAGATAGCCACAGAACAGCTATTTCACACCATACTGTACTAGTGAGTGTTCTCCCCATAATCAGAAATTAATTGGCTTGAAGCATGAAGCATTAGCACTGCTGATGCCACGGCTTTCTAATATGAATTTTTTTTTGTTTATTTTTTTTATTTCTTCTTCCTTGTAATGAAATTAAAGGTGATGGACACATCTATAAATACAAAACAGTAAATTACGATGGTGCTGGACTACTGAGTCAAAGAAAAAGTATAATTTTTTTTACTTAGTACTAAAATATTTACAAGACAACATCAGTGATTAGAAATTCRAAACATTAAAGTTCTTGCTTGATTTCTGAAGATGCTTTTATGCTTGTTTTTTTTATTCCTTGATAATACTGCATCCAGAAGTCTGTTGTTTCTCTTTGTTAAGTTTGGGGCTACCCCTGAGACCAAAGGCATATTAAGAAATGAAAGGGCATACAGTGCTTCTCTTTCTGTTTTTATCTGTGCAGGCCAGACCTCTCTAGTAAATTTAGCCCAAGAAAAGCTTCATTTCTTTCCAGGTGTGTTCCTCAGGTAAAGTTTTGTTCCTACAGATCTACTTACTTGCTCTTAGCCTTGGAACAATATCTTTTTTATCTGAGCTAACTTCTACTGTTGCTTATGCTGTTAAATCTTATACCTTCACTGTATAGGCACAGATGTGAAATGACAACTTCCAAAGTATTAATTCTTCCCAATGTTCTTTCTCTGGGCATTTTGGTGAAACAAAAGAAATGAGTATTGAGATTCTAGCATTAAGAGTAGCACTCAGGCTGAATTTCCCAATCTGATCCGTATCAGGTCAGAATAAAGTTTAAGCTTTTCATCCCTTCCTGAGCTATTTATGTTATTTTGAAAGATCCAAATGCATAAATTTCATCCATATTTTATTCAGAATCAGTTTTCTTTTTTCAAATGCTTGGAGTATTATTTCCCCCTCCCCTTGAAATGGTTTGGATTTTCTTTTGAATATCCTTTCATCTCTTACTTCATGTCTTACATGGAAAATCTTTTGATCTATTTTCAAGGACATTCTAGGACAATTGCACTTTGCAGAGAGAAGCATGAGTTTTTAAGGAGCTCATTCAGTTTTCTGTAATGCCACCTATGAATATAATGTACATATATCAAATGCATTTGCATATAGGATATATACCCAACTGTAAAGTTAAGGGCATCTGTGTATATACCAGAATATAGATATACATTTCATTAATATAAATATTAAGTCATATGGTTTGTATTTTAGACATATTTTAAAACAAAATGGAATTACTTCTAGTAGATTTTGCATGCTCTTAGAGATCGAAGCAAGCATGCATATATGCATGAATAGAAGATAAACCCTGTCTTGAAAACACTGCATGTTATCCAAAATACAGTAACATCTACTCATGTATTTTTTTCTTCCACTTGAGCTTTAGATTACAGTTTCTTAGAGTTCAATTATTTTTCCTCTGTTTCAAAGAAAAATAGAGCTCATTAGTCTAATGCAATATGGATGCCCGCTTCAACCCTCCATTTACACTGGCTGAAGTAGAATTTGAACAATTTACTACATAGTTCGGTTATGATATTTGGATGACTTCACATTTATTGAAGAAGTTATTAAAAGAAAATATGGTGACACAGGCTATAAATTCCTGAACCAAAAGAATACATCATGGGCAGTTGATATTTGAGATATATACTGAAATCGATTCTAATAACAGAAGTCTCCATCCTTTACACATCAGTAAACAGGAAAAGGTCAAGTATGGCTTGGAGAAACACTTCAAACATATTCAGCTCCAAATTCTTCTTGTTTATCTTCTAAATCCAAATTCCTCAGTGAAATTACAAATAATAGTTCTTCTAGATAAAATAATAATGATAATAACATCAACCTATGCTGCTGTTCAATACAAGAATATTCCTGCCGCTTCCCTAAAAAGTTAATCTTCTTAGGGAAAAGTGAATACTTTTCTGTACGTTTTCCATGTAATCTACAAAGTACCATCAAATGCAACATGTATAATGGCTTAGACATTGTTATTTGGAGAATATACTCATGACAAAGCAGCCAGAGAAGTGGTCTTTGAATGACTTGTGCCCACCCTTGGGGAGCTGGAACACAACATGGCTGAGTGCAATGTGTTGCGCCAGTGTGCTGCACCCAGCTCAGGGAAATTGCCTGTCCTTATTTCATGTGGGATAGAATTAATTTCCTTCTTAGTAGCTGGTACAGCATATGTTTTTTCTATTTAGTATGAGAATAATGTGAAAAAGTGATATTTTGTCTGTTCCTAGAGAGTGCTTGTCCTAAATCACGGACTTCAGTTTGCCTTGCTCTGCCAGTGAGGAGTTGCACATAAAGGTGGGAGGGACCATGGTCAGTACAGGAGACATGAACAGGCCAAAAGGATATTCAGTACCATAGAATGTCATGCTCTACAAATAAACTGGGGGAATTGACTGGGAGGGGCTGACTGCTGCTTGGGAATGAGCTGGGAATTGGTTGGTTGGTGAGCAGTTGTGTTGTGAATCACTTGTTACTCTTGGGTTCTGTTACTCTGCCTCTGTAACTGCACTTATTATTCTTATGAACACTATTATTAGCATATGTATTATTGTGTTAGTGGATTTTTCTTTTTTTGTTTTGTTTCCAAACAAGTCCTTGTTTTTAATCACCTAAAGATGAATTTTACCTGTATCTTCCACTTCTATGTAGCAGATGTTTCACCAGTAAGATGTGAGCAAACTGAATATCTACTCAGCAGCCCTGGAAGATCTCTTACACTAAGGAGTTTTTAGAAATTCTTAGACCCTAATCAAGTCTTTTAAAGCTAGAATTTGCCATCACAGGCAGTTCAGAAATCCCTTTAGCTGCCCTTCTACCATTCAACAGTAATGCTGAGTGAGAAAAAAGCAAAATACATAGAATATTCTAAAAACAAAAGGGCAGTCATAAAAGGGAAAAAAAAAACTTATGTGAACAAATTGACAATTAGAAAATGAAGAAGCTTCACTTTCTCTATTAATTTTGTATCTGAATGTTGCATCATGGTACATTAGAAATGTCAAAAATAAAGGAAAGATTCCTTGCAGCACTGCCATCACAGTGGAATGGATTAAGGTTTGTGTGGGGTAAAGTTACTAAATGTAGCATTTGCTATACTTTATAGGATTAAGTAAAAAAACTTCAACAGTGTAAAACTCACTGGAAAGACTGTTGTACAAGGTATCCATTGGTCTCCCATAATGAGAAGAATTCCACAGTCTTCTACCACAGAGCCTTAACAGGTCTAATACAGAGAAAAATATTATTAGATTCCCATTATCAACTACTATGTATTGCTAGATAGTATATAGATAGTATCTATATACTATCTAGCTATATACCTATTAAATATAATGAAGATAAAATTCTTGTGTAGATCAGTGCTCTTCAAAACCAGATATAACATCCTTGAGACGTTTAGATGTTCAACGTATAATTCATTATCTCCCACAGTACACACCTGAAATCAAAGTCAGACTATGTTGTAATGTTCTTACTGACAACTGTACTGCTACACAGCATGATCAAAAGGGATTGGCATTAAACACTGTGTATTTCAGAGTTGGAAGGAATTCATGAAGAGACAATGTCCACATTTTAGAAGGGAATTTCACTGATTCAACAACAAATACAGAACTACACACACACTGAATTTCTCTTACTGCTGATCTAATTATTATGCCCCAGCTTTTGTTCTTTGTGGACTGCTGGCTGACTCTTCTTCACCAAGACACTGTTGAATATGTAATATATACTGGCTGGAACCTCCCTGGGAAACTGCCCTCAAAGATAAAGGAGCAGAACAGAGCTGGCAAGTATTTTAAATATATATTTTTTAAGACCTTGGGAACCCTTTGATTACCCCATGTAAGAAGGTAGGGAAGGCAAGAGACCAGCATGGTTGACCCCCTGCATGAACTAAAATATAAGAAGGAAATGTATAGGCAAGGGAACCAGAGATATGCATTCTAAGAAAAATACTGGGACTCTGCAATTATGTAGGAATGGGATCAGCAAAACTGAGAATAAATGGAGTAGAATTTGGCAAAAAATATGAAAATATATAAAATATGTTTCTGCAAATATATTTCTCAGTAAAGAAAGATGTATTCTTCATAATAATTAATACAGCAGAACTAGTGAAAACAAGTATGGGGAAGACTTTTTACCTGTTTTCCCTGGCAATCTGTTTTCTCTTAAGTACTTTAACTTCAAGGCAGGGAGAACAAAAACCTTTTCATTGAGGAAGATCTGATTTGAGGCCACCTGAGGAACATGGACATACAAAAGACCATGTGACCAAATAAGATGCAATATTTAAAGCAGTCAGTTCCTCTTAACTGATGAACAAATTATTCAGCCACTTTACTAATGAATTTTCTGCATTGTTTCAGTGGAAGAAGTTAGCTTCTGGCACTTTCAGAAGTCTCTATATAATAGCATACATTTTAATTTTCTGGCATTTAGTTTTCTGGCAATTTCAGTGAATAACTCTTTAAAAGTTCACAGAGAATAATTCTAAATAAATGAAGAGTTAAGATTCACCACTGTCTGAGTTGTTTGTTCATCACTCTGCCTTGTAATAATAGAGGTGAAACAAAGTCTTCTTTGCTCCCTCTAATGGCAAAAGTCCTTTTGAAGAAGATCTGCATGTAGGTTGGCAATAATTTTGACAGAAGAACCCAAGAAATGATATATTATATATAGTGAACCTGAAAGAACACAATGATGATATATAATAAAGTTTATTAGATAAGTATAAACATCCCTGTTTATAAAAATTTGAGAGCACTAGTATTGTTGGCACTCTAAAATTCTCCTCTAGGACAGATTTCCTGAGGTCCCATGGTTTTAGCATATTTTTGATTTCTTCAGAAGCTAACCTTATCATCTAGATCACATCTCTGTTCTTTAAGAGTTTCTATTTGAGAATTTGCCATCACATCGTCTGGTCACACTGCCATGACTTGGGAGTCAGTGCTGGAAATCCTCTGTTGCAATTGAGATCAGTGAAATAAGTGAGACAAAGCATATATGAGTGGTCCTACCTGTCATTTGTTAAAGAGACACATTCTCTCTGGGACTTCAAATATCAGTGCTTGTTATAGTAATTTACCTAACTGCATATTTTATTCTAGTTAGACTAGGCCACTTGCTGACACCTCTGCATTAACTGGGTCTTTGATGTCTATTTTAAGTTATTCAGATTTGTTTGCAGAAAACAAGTCATGTTCTTGACAGTTGCTTCCCCTTTCCTTCCTTAATATAGCACCATCTGTATTTATGAATGTACTCTGGAGCACTTATTCACTTTAAGTACAGAAAGCCATGGCATAATTATATTTGTAGATTAACTAGAGTAGCTTCTGCTACTATTTCTTTGTTCAGGATGATATAACACAGAACAGGCAGAACAGACAAAATGTAGAATTTAGACATTTTTCTGCAATAAAATAGTACTTGTTTTCATTTTGTCTTTCAGTTCTTCTCAGAGCATTTCCTTGCTGGCTATTTTAAAGTTACCAATTAATTTTATTTTCAAATATATATTTATATACACACACATATATATATTAGAGGAATTAGCCCCTTTTATTTATCATATAGAAATCTACATAAATATATAGTTATAATGCCATAATATATTTTAATTTAACTAATAATTGTAGCAAATAAACTTTTAATGCACACAAAATGCACACTTCACATTGGACAAAATTTCACAAATAACACACCTTTTGAAAATGCCAGCTGTGGTTTATAATATCATCATACTTACATCTCTGATTTTCAAATTAACCATAGGATTTTAAAGATTTCTTAATGAGTAGTAGGAATTTTCATTGCTCGTACTACATGATTAGTGGGTGCCATAAATCCTAATCAAAATGTGATTCCTTTATTTGCAAAAAGGTGGTTGGGATGTCTGTGAGAATCAGATGGGAGATTTGTTTAAGGCAAATACAGAAAGTAAAGTATAGAAACTTAATTTTATTTATTCACATTAATCCCAAGTAATTCAGGCTAAAAATACTTGAGAGAATTCTTAACAGATCACACAAACAGAATAGAACTTCCTGGTTTTAAATATTTTTTTAAGAATGGAATAGAGAAAATATGAAAAATTATTCTGGTTAAATTATATGTATAAATAGCAAAAGGCATGCATTTATGTACTCCTTTTTTTTCAGTAGGTTTCAAAAACAAATTCATCTCTGGACATAAGGTCCAATTAAAATGTCACAGAGTCATGGGGTGAAGCTTACCCTGAAGCACTTCCCTGACAAAGAAGACCTTGACTACATCTGACCAGCTCTAACTGACTAGATTAATGTAGATGATCTGGAAAACAAAGACACATCAGAAAAATTTTGCAATACATAACCTCACACTTTGGTAATAAATTTAAGGAGGAAAATTTGAGGATGACAAAAAGCCAGTTGACAACTGCTCTTTGGCTTTAGATACAGAGCAAGTCAAAGAGATTGTCCTGATGCTACATGACCAGAAAAGCTTTTTCAGGCTTAGACTGTAAGTCTAATATAGAAAGTCAAATATATTTTTAAAAACCAGTTCTTTGTGGAGGACAGAAATATGTCCCTGTATGTTGACAGTGCAGCTAGCAGAGTCTGTAGTGGACACTTTATAAAAAGATGCTGGACTCCCAGCTGGGCCAGGCACATCCAGTGGTGGGAGTGAACTCCCTGCTGCCCAGGGCCCGTGTGGTGGGGAAGGGAAAGAGGCCATCAGTGGTCTGTGTAGTGTAGAGTAGAAATTCTGATCTGTGAATATAAATTTCTATCAAAGAGACATAACCTAGTGAGAAAGACAAGACCAGGGAATAATGACAGAAGGGGCAAGAAAATATGTTGAGAAAATAGTTTCAAATTTTTTTTTGAGATTCATCATTTCTGTATGAAAGTACCTACATATCAAAATTAATGTTTCTTACCTTCCTTGATTATCTTTTCACTCCACTGTAGCAGTTTATCTGAGCCATGAACATCTTGATAATACTTACTGTGTTCCTAGTTTTACCCTAGGGAAATTGAATTGACTCCAGACAGTTTGATATATGTAAAGATGAGGAAGATGAAACTAACTGTTTCGTTGTCAGCGGGCTTGGGAGCAAGTTCTGAGCAGCCCGGGGCTCACCTTTTTATCAGCTGGCTAGGAATGACGAAACGGTTTCTTGGAATGAAGATCTGAGGTTGCATTTATTAAGGGGAACACAAGCACACGTGGCCTCCCCAGATACTGCATGGTCCAAGAACCWAGACCGGCCGGAACTGGCCGGTTTTATGGTGTACAATGTAAGGGGGGCGTGGTTACCATTGGGCTCCGATTACTGGGGGCAGGACCTCGGGCTGACCTGGCTTGAGGGAGTGACTTTTCTCTCCCTCAACAGCAGGACTGCCTTGACTTTGCTTGAGGGAGAGACTTTTCTCTCCCTCACTGTTTGATTTCCATCATAACAGAATAAAGAAAACTATGTAATAGCCTTTTGACACTGTGCATTTTGTTACAGCTTCAGGAAATTAATGCTGTAAAAATACTCTCCCTTTTCCATTTTTTAATGTCTAGTTTAACATCTCCAGCTACACA
Source organism: Alauda arvensis (assembly GCA_902810485.1). Taxonomy (NCBI): domain Eukaryota; kingdom Metazoa; phylum Chordata; class Aves; order Passeriformes; family Alaudidae; genus Alauda; species Alauda arvensis. Next base: position 386,120 of record CADDXX010000531.1, read on the forward strand.
AACCTTTGTGTTGCTATAAGTGGTTCAATTATTTATAAATTCCTTATTCCTAAAATATTTGATATTAAGCAGAATTTGTGCCCTCCACAATTCGAATTTTCTCATTAATTTATTTTTTCAAATTCTTGACCATAGTAGAAAAGGCCATTTTTATTAGTGGGACTGTGCTTATGTGACTTGGTTTTGACATGAAGAATGGCATTTTGTCTATTTGTTTGACAGAATTCAGTAAATGAATGACTAATTTGAAGCTCTTTATACTAGTGATAGCTAGATCACATGATGGAAAATAATTTTGATTCCAGTGCTCTGATAGGTGAGTTTTGTTGTTTCTGTTGAACAGTTAGTAAACCTTAGCTCTTCCATGGTCAGTGAACGATGTTGCCCACAAGGTAAGAGGAAGACATGTATGCCTCAAACTCAGATAGCCAGATAGCTGTGGAGCCAACCAGGACTGCTGGCAAGAACCCACTGGGAAATGAATGGATGTGGCTGGAGAAGGAGGCAGTGCAGAGGTAGGACAGCACTTTTCTGTGACTAACCTTTTTCTGTGACATCCCTTTTCTGGCTCCTGGAGACAAGCACATGGTGCAATGCAAGCACAGGAATGAGTCAAAAAGCAAAGATATACCACTGATAATTTTATAGCTTTGTCATGGGTATACGAGGGAAACAGGGTAGAAGTAAGGGGAAACTGAAGAAGTGTGAAGTTTTCTCCTTTAATGTCTCACCCTATTACAACACTATTGGAGGAATAGAGGACAACTTTTTTTCTCTGTAACTTCTATTGGACTTACCGTGGTAATTTCAGGTACTGTCAATGAAGGACTATGGGTGTGGTTATGACTGCAATCACTAATTTTCTAGCCACTTTTAGCTTGGGCATGGTGATTAGGAGGAAGAAGAGAACATGGGATGTGAAAGTTCCACTTCTGCATCCTACTTCTTTATTATTTATTGCTGTATCCCATGAGTTGGGCAGATGAGAAAGTACTTTATAAGTGACTTTGAAATTTTAGGGCAGATGAAATGCAGCTGCTTTTGCCAACTATTTCTCTTACACAAAGTCTGTTTTTGACTGGGATAATTTTCTTCCTAGTAGCTGGAAAAGTGCTGGGGTTTTTAGCTTTATTATGAGAATAATGTTGACAACACACTGATATTTTGGCTGTTGCTGAGCAATGCTTTGCCTAAGTCAAGGACTTTTCAGTTTCCCATGCTCTGTCAGGGAGGAGCTGCACAAGAAACCAGCCAGGAGGGACCACAGCTGAGATAGCCCAGCCAAACTGGCCAAAGGGATATTCTACACCATAGAATGTCATGCCCAGTATATGAACCATACGTATATGTGTGTTGGCTGGGAAGAGCTGATTGCTGCTCCAGGACAGCCTGGGTGTCCTTCAGCTGGTGTTGAGCATCACTTGCCTTTCTTGGGTTTTAATCCTCCCTCTCTCACTGTCTCTTGCCCTTAGTCTCTCTGCATTGAAATTATTATCATTATTGGTAGCAGTAGTAGTACTAAGGATATATTTTATTTTGCTTCATTTACTAAAGTGTTCTTATTTCAACTCAAAAGTCTTATTCATTTCCCCATTCTCCTCCCCACACCTCTGGGAAAGCCAGAGGGAGGAAGTGAGAGCATGACTGCATAGCACTTGGTTGATGTCTGGGACAGGTTTGGTTGAGTTAAAGCTTATAGTTTTATTGATCTATGATTTCCTTAAGAAATAGATTAGGATCAGCTTGTTGCTCTCTTTTCCACATTCTGCTCTTTCAGTCTCCAGCTCTTTCTAGCAACTGATATTCCATCTGTAGAAAAGATTGAAAAAAGTTTGTGAAATTGTTTGCACTGAAAGGGAGAGATATAAACTGGAGAATACATATGAAAGCCCTTTTTGTCCCATGCACAATAGTAAGAAATGTTTTGAAATAGGAAATTCAAAGTAGAAATAAATTCATGTTTCATTTATATAATAGCATAATTAAACTCATTCCAACAAAAATTTGACATGACTGAGACTTTATTCAGATTTTAAAGGTATTATGTAAATATCAAAGAAATCTATTACTGTAGAAATAAACTAAGACAATAATGTGTGTAAGTACTATAAAAACTTCATGTGTAAAGGCTCTGAATAACCCTTCCTTTCGAGGTTGAAGTGTAGACAAGTTATGCAATAATTTATACATCTTTCTTTAAAGCAATTATACACCTCAGTATCAGAAACTAAACTGGATCAGGCTGTTGATACAGCAGCAGATCTTCTAATATTACCATGCCATACAACTGAAATATGTCACCACCAATTGCAGGATTTTCTTTCAAGTGTTTAGCAAGTGTCTTATGTGTCCCAATACCCAAGGGCAAAAGTCATTAGAACAGGCATTGCAGGAATACAGGAACACTATCCTTAAAATGAATGCCATGCTTTTAGGAAGAAAGATTTCACGGTTTTCAAACATTCTTGATAAAATTTTGTAGAGCAACAAGCTTTTTTTTGAAGACTCAGTATGCTAAATTTTTGGTTTAAGCTACATGTAATTTACAGTCTTGATTTGATACAGTCATGATGTTCCCTAAAAATTAAAAAAAAACCCACGCAAACAAAAAATTACCCTATACTAAGAATCTTTGTTATTACCTAGTTCCTTCTGAATTTCTCCCATACAGATTATTTGGACTGGTGGTATTCAGTTACATTTTTTCATTTTGAAATTATGTGCCAGCAATGTATGTGAAGGCTGAATGCCTATGATCTTTTAATTTGCAGTAGAAACTAAATCAGTACTACCAAACTTGCACGCAAACTCTGCTAGGGGAGTAACTGGAGCATCTCAGATGGTATCTCTCAGTTTCTGTGCCACATCTGCCCATCCTGGGCCGACACAGGTGACAATTTGTATCTGCAGAGGTGAATCCTATCCCTATTGATTGAAACATCTCATATACCTCCATTCTCTTTCCTGAGGCAGCACTTCTTGCAAGTCAGCACCTTTTCTTGAGCATGAAAGTCCAGGAAGTGGCTTGTAGAGTAGAATAGCAGAGAATTACAGAGCAAATCTTCACTTTGGGAAATGGATTTCTTGTGCTAGATGCAANAAAAAAAAAAAAAAAAAAAAAAAAAAAAAAGTAACATCCCATGTTAAGACTTAAGACTTAGGGAACATAAAGTTCTTGCAGGTGCAATAAACAAAAGTGAATTTTATCTGTTGTGCACCATATGACAAATGCCTTATGTGATTTTTTTTTTATTCTTAGTCATGTGAGATAAGATTTAGTCTTAGTTCACATCCCACTTTTCAAAATACTGTTATCTATAAACAAGTAGTTCCACCTTCTTTCCAGATCTTACACAGTTTACAGTTACTAGACATGGGTAAGAATAGATCCAACATTTTCAGAAATAGTTTAAAATATAAGGGCTCAAAAAATCATCCCGGGTTTAGGTTTGGGGTTTTGTGGTTTTTTTTTTAATTTTATTTTGTTTTGTTTGGGTTTTTTGTGTGTCTGTTTTTGTCTGGTTTGTTTATAAAACTGTTTTTCTAAATATTGTAACTATTTTAAAATCTCCTTTATATCATTGATCTACCCTTTCTGTCCAGAAAATTTACTTTAAATTTATTTAAAAGAGCAACTTTAGTTATGAACACCTCTTGTGATAGTGCACTCAACATGTCAAAGTTAAAGATACATTTTCTGCTATGAAAGAGTAACCTTTTAATATAACCAAAAAACTACTGAATCTTCTGCCCTATATGTCTGGAGACTTCATTTGAATCTTACAAATTACTCTGACTCTGACCTTTTCATGCAAGATAAGTCAAATGTGGTGACATTATCAAAATCTGTATTTTATTATTTTTATATTCATAATTTCTTAACACTGTAAAAAATATTTTGTCATCTTCTTTCTTCAATTGCAATAAAATTTCATTTTATTTGACTTTTCAAACAATTATTAAGACTCCACAAGGCATGTCTGTGAAGAAAATATTTTTTCAATATTTTTTTTAAATATTTTTTCAACTGTTTCATATCTCCACTATTCAAACACAGTTCTCAAGTAACAGAGGTTACTGTGGATTTTTTAATCTGAATCTCACATATTGAATGATAGATAAACAGTGCAAATCTCACTAATTTAATATTTTCCTACATAAATATTTTATTAGATGTGCATTTAAAAAACGGAAGTTGAATTGTTGTAATTTCCTGACAGATAACATTTTTAGGTGCCCTGATTTGTTAGAAAAAGGAACACTCATGTTACAGAAGAATATGAATAARTTCTTAGAGTGACAAGAGTGACTTGGGGCATCTGAAAGCCTGAAAAAACTTAGAACAGAAATATTTCAAGTCAGATACATATCGTAGTGATTTTCAAGACATTTCCAAAATCATAAAAGAAATATATTAATAAAATTTGTTGGCTGTCATGGTATGATTCTATTTCTTTTCTCTTCCTTGAACATGTATATACTCTGTCCAGTGTTATTGAAGGTTATAAACCAGTCATTTTTGTATGTCAAAGAAGCAGATTGAAAAAGAATCCTCTTAACTGAATTATAAATTAACATCTTTTTATCAGTATTTTGCTTTCTTTTCTGATCTAGTCAGTTCTCCCCATTGCCTTGYACACAGAAATAAATAGCAAGAAGGAAAAGGAATAAATTGATTTTTTTTTCTTTAATATCAAGATTAGACAGCCTGTATGCCATAATCTAATTTCATCTCAAATGCTGACCATTAAATTTTGTATGAAAGAAAATAAACGGAAGGTCTTTGGAATACTTTACTAAAAGTCAGAACAGAACGTAAAGACTACTGTAATCATTATCATGTTGATCTCCTTGTTTTTACTCYTTCTCTCACTCTTACTCTGTTTATTCAAATTCTAGTTTAACTCAAATTTTTCAGAGTATTCTTCATCGAAAACAAAATGTATTGGTTTTTTTCTACATTCATCAGGGATTTTTTGGGAAATGCAATTTCAGTTATATAAGAAARTTTTTAAAAATTCAAATAAATTTAGCTAAAAATAATCAAAAATAAAACTTTTAAGCTAAAAATTCATTTAATGCAAATGTAGCAGGGTTTGACCTCTGGTTTAAGGCAATAATAAAWATGATGAATAAAATTTTAAATAGTTCAATATTTACATTTTGAATATACACTTTTATGCAGTATACTTGACAGCTCTTCATTTTCACTAAAATCTCTCTCCTTTTGGAATGCTATATTGTGCCATGCACACATAATAGGAGTGTGCATAAAGGAAATACAAATCTCAAAGATTCATTATTCATAGAATCATAGATTGGTTAAGATTGGAAAAGACCTCAGAGATCATCAAGTCCAAGCATCAATGCATCACCAGCATGTTTATTAAAACACGTCCTTGGGTGCCCTACCCCTAGGCTTTTTGARTATTTCCAAGGCTGATGACTGACCACTTTCCAGGACAGTCTGTTCCAGTGTTTTACAATCCTTTCCATGAAATATATAAAATTCCTAATATCTAATCTAAACCCTCCTCTGGTCCTCAGCTTGAGGCCATTTCCTCTCTAGCTGTCACCTTTTCACTGGGAGGAGAGACTGACACTTACCTCACTACAACCTCCTTTCACGAAGTGTGATAATGTCTCTCCACAGCCTCTTATTCTCCAGGATAGATAACTCCTGCTCCYTCAGTTGTTCCAGACCCTTTACTAGCTCCATTGCTCTTCTCTGGACATGCTCCAGTACATCAATGTCTTTTTGAAATAAGGACCTCAAAACTGAACACAGGGCTCAAGGTGTGACCTCACCAGTGCCAAGTACAAGGGGATGGAAACTGCCCTAGTCCTGTTGGCCAAACTATTCTTCATAGAAGCCAAGATGACATTGGGCCTCTTGGCCACCTGTGCAGACGTTCGTTCATGTTCAGCAGGCTGTTGATCAAAACGATCCCCCCAGATCTTTTTCTGGGGCAGATTTCCACCCACTCTGCTCCAGCCTGTAGCACTGCCTGGGGCTGTTGTCACTTGTCCGTGACCATGACACGGACTCAGATCAGCAGAGAATCTTAATAATTTATTCAAAGAAATTAGCTGGTTTTATATACTTTTCAATGCACAGTATTTCCTTACATGTTAATTCTCACTATGTGACCCATCCCACGATGCAGTGTCAGAGACTCACGTTCTACATGTCCTTCTATGGGGTGATCACGCACTGTTCACCTGTCTGTCAGCTTCTGGCAGGCTCCTCTCCCGAGGGCTCTGTGTGTGACACCTCCTTCCCCCAAGGTCAGGTGGAGACAAGCCTCTCTGTGCCACCATGTGCACCTTTGTGCTGCCAGGGCATTCTGCACGTGTGTGACACAGCCCACAGCTCAACTCCATCCCATCTCTTCCCACAGTCACCCAAGAGTGGCRCTCGGCACTTTGCCTTATTGAACCTCATACTCCTGGCAAATCTTAAAAACACTGAAAGGTTTAGGTTTTGGAATGGGTTGAGTTTTTTCTTTTTTGGTATGGAGGATTTTTAAAATTCAGGGATGATTTTTGGGTTTGATTGGTTTGGTTTTTTTTCATATAGGGGAATTGTTTTTATTTCATGGGCTTGCTATAATCTGCTTAATATATTCCCATAAATTGTTTCCCTATTAATCTTGTTTTAGGAAACTTCTATCCTACTGGTGACTCAGAAAATTTAACTTTCACCTTTTTGCATGACTATTTCCAAACTGAGTATTTATTTCAGAGAATGTGAGGGAATAAATTTTCTCTTTAAATTTATTTTGATGAAATAAAATACAATTAAACAGTTTTTCATGCTACCATCATCCAAACTTCACTGCTTTCAAACAATTTTCTTCTAGAATTCTGTTTGTGACAAAGACAAGGTTATAATCTAAGTTTGTCTTTGGAAGCAGCCTGATGCTGGATCAAGAGTCGCAATAATGAGAAGAAACTAACACATTCCTGTGTGGTCACCGGAGCCCAAAATATCAGTGAGATGTTTTATGAGGACTCAATTTAATTTTGATTTTTGTCTCAACATGGTTTGACCAGAGGTATGTGGTGGAGAGGCTGCACACATGACACATGCAAGACACAGGTAGGAGAAGACACAGGAAAGCCCTGTCTCTAGGGTGACTTCTCCTGATGACCATTTCACATGTCACATGGCAGTCAGTAGGAGATCACCAAGGACACTGTGCCCTCTAGAAGGGTTCTCCAATTGGGTAGCAAAAAAGTCTTCACCAGTGGATTGCAGTTGATGTTTGGCTGGCCAATGGTCTCCTGACAGTGAGCACACCTTGGGAGGAGTTGGGGAATGTAAAAGTAACTGTATCACAATCTGCTGGGCCTTTGCCCTCACTGGAAGCTTTCTGCTTGCCCTCGCTTGCTCACTTGCTCATTGATGATACTGGACACTTGTCTGGACACTTGCTGACCACCTCTGAGCCTCCTGCCTAGCCTGTGTCCTGCCCTACCACTTCATCTCCCTTGCCTGCTCCAGGCTTCACCTGTTCTGCCTCCCTGTGCTCCTGCCAGCCCCCTACCTGCTTCATCCCTTCACCTGCCTTGTTCCTGCCTAGGTCACCTGCTTCCAGCCCTGCTTCCCTGATCCAACCCACCACTGTGATCCCTGCTGTGACCCTGTCCAGGGTTCTGCACCTCCTGCCCAAGCTCCAACTCTCCCACCTCGTGTCTGCCTGCCCCTCACCACAGGTGCTGTGCCTGTGCAGCCCTGCCTCTCCAGGAGCTGTGCAGGTTCCCCAGCAGGCAGTGTGCACACAACCCCTGCCAGCTGGATGTTGACAGAACTCCCCAACCTTATGGTGGTTGTAGGCCTGATATTTCTGGGTCAGAGAGATCTTAGCCTGCTAGCAGCTGCTAACTTTTTCCCAAGGGAAAATTTCTTAAGAAAGCTTCTTCTCCAAACAATCTCGGCAAACAACTATCCTTTCTCAAAACAATCTTTCTCCAGGTGGCGTTTTGCCATTTCTCTAGTTTAACCAATGGGTTAGAGAGGTGTCATTCCTATTCACCAATCATGTTAAGTCTGTCTCTGAACACCTTATAAAAGGTAGTAAGAATTAGACAATAAACTTTTTTATGCTCTTTGCCTTCTGAAATATTGAGTCTCTTTCTTGCGTGGAATTACCAATGACAGGTGGTAATTCCTGCTTTTTCTCTGTCTCCCCTCTCATTTTTTTTCCTTTTTTCCTTCCTCCTTTTCTGCCTTTCCTTTTCTACTTTAGTAGGCAACACACTTTGCATTACTAATAATTAGTTCTCAGATATAGTATTTGCCTTCTTTGGCTTAATTCTGTCCTAGAGTACCCTTTTTAAAAATAACTTCTCACAGCTCCCCTTAGAGGAATGTGACTTATCTTTAACACTTCTTGCCCTTTAAGAAATTTATTGTGTAGAGAGTATGGTCTTTGCTATAGCTTGACTTGGTGGAGTATGTTGTGAAAATGCACACTTCAAGGTCTTTGATCATGCATTTTTTCTGGGTTGATACCACATTTCTGACAATGTGTTTGACAACTGTTCTTCCRTGCAGCAGGGTTATAGGCATTTTCYAGTGYTGACAATCCTCCACCTCAGGCTGATCTCCTACAATCAGCTTCTTCTGTCATATTGCGAGGTTACACTAAAGGCTAGTCCCAGCACATGGAGAGACTCAGGGAGACAAAAGAGCAGTAATGGGCAGAGGAAACCTTTTAATCTGGTGAGTGCCTGTGGCACCCAACTCAGTGACTCCTTAGTCTGTCAAAGACTGAGAAGCTTCTTGCCTTGGTACAAAACCCACTGAGGCAAGCAAACCTGCTGTCTCCARAAAGCCTTGCAATCTGAAGAGGGCTACTGAAATAAGGGAGATRGGGCATATTATGGCAGGGGGAAAATACTTGGTAACTGTGCAAATGTTATTATGGAACAGTTTAAGGTTATTGTGGTCATTTTTGTAACATTGTGGAGTGCTTRGTGGAAAAGTCAAAAGGAAGGGAAAMGAGGGATCAARATGGATCAGAGAGGAGCAAGTGAAKGAAATAGAGAGAAAAGTGGATAAAAGTAGCTGACTACTGATGAAAGTAGTATGTAAAAACAGGTGTCAGTAGATTGGAATTAACTGTCCCTGAACTAAAGCTGGCTTTACAGAAGCAGTTTCAGAAACTTAATTGAGCTCTTTTGTATCTGTTTATGCAATATTTGATACACTTCCTGTAAAATTGTTAATCAGTTACAAAATTATCAGGTTTTCTATTGAATTTGAACTAAACAAATCTACCCTAGGAATAAAAATGAAAGGAGAGAAAGTAAGCTCTTTCCCATAACACTCCTTGGTTTGGAAACTTTTATACTCAGAAATAAATTTAATRAAAAAACACTTAAACTAGTGCTTGGTAACCCAGGCAATATTCTTACCCTATAGATTCAAGTTATGTGCTAAAAGAAAATGTGATGCTACCTAGTACTGCACATTCTCTCTATCTGCTTCATGAAAAATACTTTTTTTGTTACCCACAGGCCTTTTTTTTTTTTTTTAATCTTTTCTGCATCTTAAAAATCTAAATTCTTTCACAGCAATCACTAGCAGGAAACCTTGCTCAAAGAGAATGTTTCTTTAAAGTCAGTAAGGCTCAAAGAGGATCAGCACATGCATACATATATCTGCGAGCCTTGCTTCAAACTACTCTTCATATGTCTGGTAAGTATGATAGAAGATAGAAACTATTTTCTAGATATTTATCCTAACTATTAGCCCCATGAAGTGTAAAAAATCACCACAAACCCTCATATGAAGGACATATTCTTTTCTTCCCTGCTCRGAATTTACATGTTACTGTGTATTTTTTTATGTTGTCGTCTCCTTTTCTCTCCTTGCATTGCCTTGTAAGCCTGAGCTGTAACAGCA